>CAUYQU010044028.1:0-12997 GCA_963574635.1 Cheracebus regulus
AAAAGAGTCACGCTGGCGACCCGTGTGGCTCCTCTGCCAGGAATCTCCCGGTCTGTGGGCAACAAAAATTCATCGGAAAGTGCGGCGTCCACTCGTTCTCTGTGCTTTCACTGGGAGCTACATTCCTGAGCTGTTGCTAATCGGCCATCTTGGATCTCTCTCCTCTGAGTTTCTTAAATTTCCATATGAGTTTTGGGATTAGCTTGCCAATTTTTGCAAAGAAATCAGCTGAGATTTTTTTTAGGGATTGTATTGAGTCTATAGTTCAATTTGAAGAGTTTTTCCATCTTAACAATGTTAGGTGTTCTGCCCTATGAACATAAATCTTTCCATTTATTAAAATCTTCAATTTCTTTTTTTCATTTAAATTCCTGAGCTGCAGTGTCGATCCTTTTTTTTTTATTATACTTTAGATTCTGGGGTACATGTGCAGATCATGCAGAATTGTTGCATAGATGCATACATGGCAAGGTGGTTTGCTGCCTCCATCCCCCCTATCCCCTATATCTGGCATTTCTCCCCATGTTATCCCTTCCCAACCTCCCCACTCCCTGCTGTCCCTCCCTTAGCCTCCCCCAACAGAGTCCAGTGTATGATGCTCCCCTCTCTGTGTCCATGTGTTCCCATTGTTCAACACCTGCCTGTGAGCGAGAACATGTAGTATTTGGTTTTCTGTTCTTGTGTCAGTTTGCTGAGAATGATGGTTTCCAGATCCATCCATGTCCCTACAAAGAACATGAACTCATCCTTTTTTATGGCTGCATAGTATTCCATGGTGTATATGTACCATATTTTCTTTGTCCAGTCTATCATTGATGGATGTTTGGGTTTGTTCCGGGTCTTTGCTATTGTAAACAGTGCCACAATGAATATACATGTGCATGTGTCTCTATAATAGAATGATTTATAATCCTTTGGGTATATACCCAGTAATGGGATTGCTGGGTCAAATGGAATTTCTATTTCTAGATCCTTGAGGAATCGCCACACTGTCTTCCACAATGGTTGAACTAATTTATACTCCCACCAACAGTGTAAAAGTGTTCTGTCTCCACATCCTCTCTAGCATCTGTTGTCTCCTGACTTTTATTTATTTATTTATTTATTTAATTTACTTATCTTTTAAGAGATGGGGTTTCACCATGTTGGCCCGGTTGGTCTCGAATTCCCGACTTCGGGTGATCCTCCTGCCTAGGTCTCCCAAAGTGCTGGGATTACAGGGATGAGCCACCATGCCTGGCCTGTCTCCTAACTTTTTAATGATTGCCATTCTAACTGGTGTGAGATGGTATCTCAATGTGGTTTTGATTTGCATTTCTCTGATGACCAGTGACGATGAGGTTTTCTTTTCATGTTTGTTGGCCTTGTATATGTCTTCTTTTGAAAAGTGTCTGTTCATATCTTTCACCCACTTTTGAATGGGTTTGTTTTTTTCTTATAAATCCTCTTTAGTTCTTTGTAGACTCTGGATATTCAGCCTTTGTCAGATGGGTAGATTGCAAAAATATCTTCTCATTCTGTTGGTTGCTGGTTCACTCTAGTGATTGTTTCTTTTGCTGTGCAGAAACGCTTAAGTTTAATTAGATCTCATTTGTCTCTTTTGGCTCTTGTTGCCATTGCTTCTGGTGAAGTCCTTGCCTATGCCTATGTCCTTAATGGTATTGCCTAGGTTTTCTTCTAGGATTTTTATGGTGTTAGGTCTTATGTTTGAATCTTTAATCCACCTGGAGTTAATTTTAGTGTAAGGTATAAGGAAGGAGTCCAGTTTCAGCTTTCTGCCGATGGGTAGCCAGTTTCCCCAACGCCATTTATTAAACAGAGAATCCTTTCCCCATTGCTTGTTTTTTGTCATGTTTGTCGAAGAGCAGATGGTTATAGATGTGTGATGTTTCTTCCAAGGCCTCTGTTCCACCAGTCACAGAATGCTTGTGATTTCTGCCCATTGATATTGTATCCTGAGACTTTGCTGAAGTTGCTTATCAGCTTAAGGAGATTTTGAGCTGAGACAATGGGGTCTTCTAAATATACAATCATGGCATCTGCAAATAGAGACAATTTGAATTCCTCTTTTCCTAATTTAATACCCTTTTTTTTTTCTTGCCTGACTGCTCTTGCTAGAACTTCCAATAGTATATTGAATAGGATTGATGAGAGAGGGCATCCTTGTTTAGTGCCAGTTTTCAAAGGGAATGCTTCCAGTTTTTGCCCCTTCAGTATGATATTGGCTGTGGGTTTGTCATAAATAGCTTTTATTATTTTGAGGTATGTTCCATCAATACCTAGTTTATTGAGTTTTTAGCATAAAGACTGTGGAATTTTGTCGAAGGCCTTCTCTGCATCTATCGAGATGATTATGTGGCTTTTGCCTTTGGTTCTGTTTATGTGATGGATTACGTTTATAGATTTGCATGTGTTGAACCAGCCTTGCATCCCCAGGATGACGCCTACTTGATCATGATGAATAAGCTTTTTGATGAGCTTTTGCATTCAGTTTTCCAGTATTTTATTGAAGATTTTTGTATCGATGTTCATCATGGATATTGGCCTGAAGTCTTCTTTTTTAGTTGAGTCTCTGCCAGGTTTTGGTATCAGGATGATGTTGGTCTCATAAAATGAGTTTTGGGGATTTCCTCTTTTTGTATTGTTTGAAATCGTTTCAGAAGGAGTGGTACCAGCTCCTCTTTGGATGTCTGGTAGAATTCGGCTGTCAACCTGTCTGGACCTGGACTTTTTTGGTTGGTATGCTATTAGTTGCTGCCTCAACTTCAGATCTTGTTATTGGTCTATTCAGGATTCAACTTCTTCCTGGTTTAGTCTTGGGAGGGTGTAAGTGTCCAGGAATTTATCAATTTCTTCCGGATTTGCTAGTTTATGTGCAGAGAGTTTTTTGTAGTAATCTCTGAAGGTGGTTTGTATTTCTGTGGCTTTGGTGGTGATATCCCCTTTATCATTTTTTATTGCATCTATTTGACTCTTCTCTCTTCTTTTTTATTAGTCTGGCTAGTGGACTATCTATTTTGTTGATTTTTTCAGAAAAATAGCTCTTGGTTATTGATTTTTTGAAGGGTTTTTTGTCTCTCTATCTCCTTCAGTTCTGCTCTGATCTCAGTTATTTTTTGTCTTCTGCCAGCTTTTGAGTTTTTTTAAATCTTCCTCCTCTAGTTCTTTCAATTTTGACCACAGGGTTTTGATTTTAGATCTTTCCTCACTTCTTGTGTGGACATTTATTGCTATACATTTCCCTCTAGACACTGCTTTAAATGTGTCCCAGAGATTCTGGTACATTGTGTCTTTGTTCTCATTGGTTTTGAAGAACATCTTTATTTCTGCCTTCATTTCATTATTTATCCAGTTGACATTCAGGAGCAAGTTGCTGCACAGTTGTGTGGTTTTGAGTGAGTTTCTTAATCCTGAGTTCTAATTTGATTGCACTGTGGTCTGCTATTTTTCATTATGATTTCTGTTCTTTTACATTTGCTGAGGAGTGATTTACTTCCAATTATGTGGACAATTTTAGAGTAAGTGTGATGCGGTGCTGAGAAGAATGTGTATTCTGTGGATTTGGGGTAGAGAGTTCTGTAGATGTCTAGTAGGTTTGCTTTGTCCAGATCTGCATTCAAGTCCTGGATATCCTTGTTGATTTTCTGTTGCGTTGATCTGTCTAATATTGACAGTGGAGTGTTAAAGTCTCCCACTATTATTGCGTGGGAGTCTAAGTCTCTTTGTAGGTTGTTAAGAACTTGCTTTATGTATCTGGGTGCTCCCGTATTGGGTGCATATATATTTAGGATAATTAGCTCCTCTTGTTGGATTGATCCTTTTACCATTATATAATGCTCTTCTTTGTCTCTTTTGATCTTTGTTAATTTGAAGTCCGTTTTATCAGAGACTAGGATTGCAACCCCTCCCTTTTTTTGCTCTTCATTTGCTTGGTATATCTTTTTCCATCCCTTTATTTTGAGTCTATGTGTGTCTTTGCATGTGAGATGGGTCTCCTGAATACAGTACACTGATGGGTCTTGACTTTTTATCCAATTTGCCAGTCTGTGTCTGTTGATTGGGGCGTTTAGGCCATTTACATTTAATGTTGTTATGTGTGAATTCCATCCTGCCATTTTGTTACTGGCTGTTTTTTTTTTTTGCCCATTAGTTGACTCAGTAACTTCATTGCATCATTGATCTTTACTATTTGGTACATTTTTGTAGTGGCTGGTCCTGGTTGTTCCTTTTCATGTTTAGTGCTTCCTTCAGAAGATCTCACAAGGCAGGTCTGGTGGTGACGAAGTCTCTCAGTAGTTGCTTGTCTGTAAAGGATTTTATTTCTCCTTCATTTATGAAGCTTAGTTTGGCTGAATGTGAGATTCTGGGTTGAAAGTTTTTTCTTTAAGGATTTTGAATATTGGCTCCCACTCTCTTTTAGCTTGTAGGGTTTCTGCTGAGCGATCTGCTGTGAGTCTGATGGGCTTCCCTTTGTGGGTAACCTGACCTTTCTCTCTGGCTGCCCTTAGCATTTTTTCTTTCATTTCAACCCTGGTGAATCTGATGATTATGTGCCTTGGGGTTGCTCTTCTTGAGGAATATCTTTGTGGTATTCTCTGTATTTCCTGGATTTGAATGCTGGCCTGCCTTGCTAGGTTGGGGAAGTTCTCCTGGATGATATCCTGGTCAGTGTTTTCCAGCTTGGATTCATTCTCCCTGTCACATTTAGGTACACCAATCAAATGTAGATTAGATCTTTTCACATAATCCCGTATTTCTTGGAGGCTTTGTTCATTTCTTTTTGCTCTTTTTTCTCTCTAGTCTTGCCTTCTTTTTTTATTTCATTGAGTTGATCTTCAATCTCTGATATCCTTTCTTCTGCTTGATCGATTTGGCTATTGAAACTTGTGTACGCTTTGCGAAGTTCTCGTGCTGTGTTTTTCAGCTCCATCAAGTTGTTTATATTCTTCTCTAAGCTGGTTATTCTAGTTAGCATTTCGTCTAACCTTTTTTCAACGTTTTTAGTTTCTTTGTATTGGGTTAGAACATGTTCCTTTAGCTCAGAGAAGTTTGTTATTATCTACCTTCTGAAGCCTGCTTCTGTCAATTGCTCAAATTCATTCTCCATCTGGTTTTGTTCCCTTGCTGGCGAGGAGTTGTGAGCCCTTGGGGGAGGAGAGGCATTCTGGTCTTTGATGATTTTGTCCTTTTTTTGCTGGTTTCTTCCCATCTTTGTGGATTTATCTAGCTTTGATCTCAGGGAGCTCCTTGAGGATGGAGTCTGTCCCTTGTCTACCTATAGAGGCACTGCTGTGCTGCCATGGACTCAGTCCAGCTGCTGTGTAGGCTTCCTGTGTCTTTTGTTTACATAGGGAGATTAGGCCCACCTCTGTAATGGCAGATGTCCTTCCCCCCACCAAGCTTGATCCTTCTGGGTTGAGCTTGAACTGATGTACTGGCTGTGAAACCCTCAAGCTAAAGGGCTTCAGCCTGTTGGACTTTGTGGGGGATGGACCTGCCTAGCCTATCACCTGTCTCCCTTCTTTCCTGGGGCGGGGGTGGTAGCTCTATCCCACAGGCTCTCCCAGCCAGCCAATGCATCTGCCTAGATCTGTGCCAACAATCCTTGGCACCAGCCGGGGCTGTTATTCAACTCTGCACAGGTAACTCAGGCTCTTTTCAGCCTGGTGAAGATCTCCTGGTCTGTGGGTTGCAGAGGCTTTGGGTGAAGTGCAGTATCCAGACCGGTGTGCCTGAGGGGCAGAGCCCCTGATCCTCTAGTCAGATGCACTTCCTGGATGGAGCAGCACCCCACCCTGCCTCAGTTTGCCCTCTTTGGGCTATGCCCACTGTCCAACTAGTCCCATTGAAATGAACCTGGTACCTTGTTTGAAGATGTGGAGATCACTCACTTTCTGTGTCTCTCTCACTGGGAGGTGAGCACCGGTGCTATTTCTATTCGGCTATCTTGGCGGAATACCCTAAAATTTTCCATTTCTTTCAATGATGTTTATAGGTTTCAGTGCACAAGCTTTGCACTTCTTTTGTTAACATAATTGCTGTGTATTTTTTCTTTTTGATGCTATTGTAAACAGAATTTTCTTTATTTCATTTTCTGTTTGCTTATTGCTACTATAAAGAAATACAATTTAAGTTTGTATATTGATCTTATATTCTGCAACCTTGTTGAACTTGTTTATTAGTTCAAATGGTTTTTTAGTGAATTCATTAGAATTTTCTATATGCAAAATCACATAATCAACTAATAGGATACTTTTATTTCTTCCTTTCCAAGCTGGATGTCTTTTATATCTTATTCTTGCCTAATTGCCTTGGCTAGAACCTCCTTCACAATGTTGAATAGAAGCTGGGAGAGCAGACGTCTTTGTCCTATTCATTTTGTCTTGATGCTTGATCTGAAAAAGAATCAGTTCTTTTACCATTAAATATGCTGTTAACTGTGGGTTTTTTGTAGATGCCCTATATTAGGTTGAAGAAATTCTTATCTATTCCTACTTTGTTGAGTGCTTTTTCATCATGAAAGGGTGTTAAATTTTGTCAAATGCTTTTTCTGCATCTATTGAAATGATCCTGTGGATTTTGACTCTCTCTCTCTCTCTTTCTCTCTCTCTCTCTCTCTCTCTCTCTCTCTGTGTGTGTGTGTGTATGTGTGTGTGTGTGTGTGTGTGTGTGGTTTAGGCTTTACTTGGATCAGGTAGGCCTAAGGCAGAGACCATGCTGCAGGAACAGGGCCTGTGAACCACTCAATGCTGCTCTTTCATGCAGTGCTGGGACCTCAGGGCTGAGCTCCACAGGCAAGGGGCCAGTGAAGCCCCTCAAAGCAGACACAACCACTAACAGGGAGGAAGGACGGGCTGGCTTTACTGCAGGGAAGGGTAAAGTTGGGAGGGGGACATTCATGAAGGAAAGTGGGTAGCTGAGGCTTTAAAGGGTTTGGATGGACAGGGGTTTAGGGGAAGACTTTATTCAATAAAGTCTTGGGGGTAAAGAAGGGAATAAACAGGAGAAAGGAATGAGAAGGCAGGTGCTGGGGTGCAGAGTCGAGCTGCTCTCCATAGCCTTGGCAGTGGGCTGAATATGGGCAACTCACTCCCACCTCCTGGCCTACAAGGCACTACTTGTTGCCCCCGACAGCCATCTATGTGAACACAGGTCTTGGGAGGAAGTGGCTGGATTTCATATAGGTGGAGATCTTTTCCAAGCCCTCAAATCCGGAGATGAAGTCCTTCAGGTTTGGGAAGGTGTCCAAGCACTTCGGCTCAAATACTTGGTTTCCCTCAAGGACATCATAAGCAATGAAATCCACAAAGATGATCTTGCTCCCAGGAAACCATGGCTGCTTCCCCAGAAACTGTGAGTAGAGCTTCAGCATTGCAGGGAGTACCTCCAGGTATTCTGGCTTCAGTTTCTCAAAATCTGGGTTGTAGTAGGTCTGGCCAGCTGCATGCAGTTGTATATAAGCTGGTTCTCCAAAATGTCTTCCCAAATCTTCTCCTCTTCAGTCTCCCCAGGTTGTGCTTGCAGGCAATGCAGTGCAGGATGGCGTTGCTCTGGGTGATCTTGTGAGCCCCATCAATCAAGTAGGGCAGATTGGGAAAGTCCAGGCCCAGCCTGAATTTTTCATTCAGCCACTGACTTTTGTCATAGTCAGGAGCATCCCCCATCCTGTACTTCTTTTCCTTGTAGCTTGAGTCTGTATATTCCAGGAGCAGGCAGATGGCGTGGGCCAGCCTGTGTTTGTCCCAGTACCCCAGTGTCATGGGCATGGTGCTGGTTGGTGTGGATTCTGCAGACAGGCCCATTTACTCTGTTAATGTGGTGTGTTACACAATTGACTTTTGGATGTTAAGCCAATCTTACATTCCTGAGATAAATTCCACTTGATTGTGCTGTATAATCCATTTTACATATTGCTAAATTCTACTTGTTTATATTTTTTTGAGGATTTTGCATCTTATTTGTAAGAGATAGTAGTCTGTAGATTTCTAAGAGATATTAGTGTATAGGTTTTTTTTGTGGTATATTTGGTTTAGGTATCAGGGTAATACCAGCCTCATAGAATGAGTTGGGAAATGTTCCCTTCTCTTCTATATTTTGAAAGAGTTTGTAAATGATTATTTATTCTTAAAAAATTGTGGTAAAATACACTAACATAAAAATTTCTATCTTAATCATTTTTAAGTATACAATTTAATAGTGATAAGTATATTCACATTCTTGTGCAACCAGCTTCCAGAAGTTTTTTTTTTTGAGATGGAGTCTTGCTGTTTTTGCCCAGGCTGGAGTACCATGGCGCAATCTCAGCTAACTGCAACCTTCGCCTCCCAGGTTCAAGTGATTTTCCTACCAACAGCCTACAGAGTAGCTGGGATTACAGTGTGCACCACTACACCTAGATGATTTTGTATTTGTAGTAGAGATGGGGTTTTACCATGTTGGTCAGGCTGATCTTGAACTACTGACCTCAGGTGATCCACCCATCTCAGCCTCCCAAAGTTCTGGGATTATAGGCATGAGCCACTGCACCTGGCCACCTTATAATTTTATTTCTGCAAGATCAATAGTAATGAATTCAATTCTGGATTTGGCAATTGAGTCTTTTTTTCTTGGTCAGTCTTGCTAAGGTTTTTGTCTATGTTGTTGGTATTTTTAAAGAATCAACTTTTGCTTTCATCGATTTTCTCTACTGTTTTTCTATTATCTATTTTATTAATATCTGCACTAATCCTTACTATTTCCTTCCTTCTGCTTGCTTTGGGTTTAGATTGTTCTTCGTTGTCTCTTTGTCCTTTTGGCTGTGTGCCTTCTTTAGTCTCATTAGAGTGAACCAGAGAAAGAGCAGAGATAAATGTATGTAAAATAGAAGACCTCTTGAGAATCCATTCACTAATAAACTGTTCCTTTTAGAGTCAAAACATTGCTGCTTCTGGGTGACTTTTTAAAAAAAATGATGTGGAGGCCAGGTGTGGTGGCCCACACCTATAATCCTAGCACTTTGGGAGGCCGAGGCAGGTGGATCATCTGAGGTCAGGAGTTCGAGACCAGCCTGGCCAACATGGTGAAACCCCGTCTCTATTAAAAATGCAAAACATTCGCTGGGTGCCTGTAATCCCAGCTACTCAGGAGGGTGAGGCAGGAGAATCACTTGAACCCAGGAGGCAGAGGTTGCAGTGAGCCGAGATTAGACTATTGCACTCCAGACTGGGCAACAAGAGTGAAACTCCATCTCAAAAAAAAAAAAAGACATGGAAAATTTCCACCAGTGTTTTCCACATTAGCGTGAGTTAATTCCTCAGATACTTTTTAAAAGCCCAGTGTGATAGGTAAAAGCTGAGTAGTAGAAATAGAAGTTTTAAAAACAGGGATAAGGGAAGAGTAACTTTCCTGTTTTCTGACTGACGAATAGTCAGGAAAAGTTGCCAAACAGGAGACTGATGTTTAAAATTTGGGGACTTGCTGAAGTAGGGGATTGGGAGAGGGAAGGAAAACGTAAGACGAGAGATGAGGAAGCTAAAAAAGGAAATGAATACTTCTCACATATTACATCTTCATCAGCACAAAGTTAAGACATTTCCACCCACTGATTTAATTCCCTTCTGTGTTTTATACCATGCCATTTGTATTTTGTCAGCTATTTACTATTTTAATAGTGATGAATTTTCAGAAGCTATGACACATAAATCTGAGCCTTTAAAATCTGAATTTTCAAAGATAGAAAAGCTAGAAAGTGAATATTTACATTAAAAACATACTTCTTACGATTGCAAACGAAGTTCAGTATAAGGATCCCTAAAACGGTTGGCATCTTTAGATATTAAATGATTCACTTCCCAAAAATACTTTGCACACAGCCTTCGAGGAAAACAATGGACTTTTAAAATAAGGCACACATTTCCCTAGCAAGCAGATGCAGAATGAATGAATGAATAAAAAATAAATAAATAATGCACATTTATGATCATAAAGTGAGAAAAACAGGAAAACTAATATTTGGATTTATTTTAGGGTCAAAAGTTCTGATCTGATTCTTGAGACAGTCAATGCTGTCCATATTTTATTCACTTATTTAAAACATGCGAACATGGTCTTTTTGCTCCCCTTAAATATGTTCAGAGGCCTAGAAACTTTGGGGGAAGAAACCACACAAAACTTTTAAAGTAGATTCTAGGCTGGGCGCGGTGGCTCAGGCCTGTAATCCCATCACTTTGGGAGGCCAAGGTGGGTGGATCACTTGAGGTCAGGAGTTTGAGACCAGCCTGGCCAACATGGTGAAATCCGGTCTCTACTAAAAATAGAAAAATTAGGAGTGTGTGGTGGCATAGCCCTGTAGCCCCAGCTACTCGGGAAGCTGAAGGAAGTTAATCACTTGAACCTGGGAGACAGAAGTTGCAGTGAGCCAAGATCTCGCGATTGCACTCCAACCTGGATGACAAGGCAAGACTCTGTTTCAAAAATAAATAAATAGATTTTATTAATATAAGTAATATCCTTGTTATATCCTTATTTTGGATTAGTCTGTTCTTTGCATAAACTTAGATGTTTTGAAATAATATTGCATTGTTCCAACAATCTGGCAGGCATGGACTTTCTTTTCTTTTCTTTGAGACAGAGTCTCCCTCTGTCACCTAGGCTGGAGTACAGTAGCATGATCTTAGCTCATGAAACCTCCACCTCCTGGGTTCAAATGTTTCTCCTGCCTCAGTCTTCTGAGTAGCTGGGATTACAGGGCTGTGCCACCATGCCCCACTAATTTTTGTATTTTTAGTAGAGATGGGGTTTCACCATGTTGGCCAGGCTGGTCTTGAACTCCTGGCCTCAAGTGATCCACCCATCTTGGCCTCCCAAAGTACTGGGATTACAGGCATGAGCCACCATGCCCACCTTGGGCATGGACTTTTTAGACAAGGGGGTATTTATGGCCAGCCGAGGAAGGGTAATCACTGCTCTGAGTCTCCAGGTTTCATCTTAGATGTAGAGACAATGGCAGACTCTTTTCTCTCCTGGCTTGCTATTAGAAACGTGGAGTAGATTTCAATTTCCATTTGGTAGTCCTCTGTTGAACAGTTCAGCATTTGTGATATGTGGTGGTTGGAATAACCTTCCTCTCCATGACACTTTTTAAACAGCTTGGTTTATTGGGTTTTAGTTTTTGCTGTTGAATTATTACAAAGGGAACATGTAAGGGTTTGAATGCTTTTGGATGTCTTCAGGTAATGAGCTAGTGGAGTTTGGAGTGGATGCACTATAGTTGAGTGAAGGTGACAGAATTCTGACACATTATGTATAACAGATTATTTTCAACCTTCTCCCTCACCAGGCTATAACTAGAACCACTAACAAGCAAGGTTCTTGGAAGATCATCAAGGTGTTAAATCACTTAAAGGAAGCAGGAGTGTGGTACCCCTGAGCCCCAGGGGTGTATATGTGGGTGGTGATTGTACCCAAATGCTACCCATCCCCCATCTAGAAAAGTCAAGCTTACTCTTTCTCCTTTCATTCAACACATAGTTAAAAATAAATTTAAATGACCACTGTCAGCGCGGTGGCTCATGCCTGTAATTCCAGCACTTTGGAAGGCCAAGGCGGGCAGATCACTTGAGGTCAGGAGTTCAAGACCAGCCTGGCAAACATAGTGAAATCCCATCTCTACTAAAAATACAAAAATTAGCCGTGTATGGTGCATGTGCCTGTAATCCCAGCTACTTAGGAGGCTGAGGCAGGAGAGTTGCTTGAACCCAGGAGGTTGAGGTTGCAGTGAGCAGCCTCACTGCACTCCAGATGGTGCCACTGCACTCCAGCCTGGGTGACACAGCAAGATTCCATCTAAATAAATAAATAAATAATAAAATAAATTTAAGTGGCCAGGTGTGGTCTGGCCAGGCTCATGCCTGTAGTCCCAGCACTTTGGGAGGCTGAGGCAGGTGGATCCCTTGAGTCCAGGAGTTCAAGACCAGCCTAGGCAATATGGTAAAATCCCATCTCTACAGAAAAATTAAAAAATTAGCCAGGCATGGTGGTGTGCACCTATAGTCCCGCCTACTCGGGGCTGACATGGGAGGATCACTTGAACCCCAGTGGTCAAGGCTACAGTGAGCCATGAGTGCACCACCACACTCAGCCTGGGCAACAGAGTGAAACTCTGTCTAAATTTAAAAAATAAATAAATAAATAATAAATTTAAGCCACAGAAAATACCAGATGACACACATTCCATTCACTCAAAAATTATTTATTGTCACGCCTGTAATCCCAGCACTTTGGGAGGCCGAGGCGGGCGGATCACGAGGTCAAGAGATTGAGACCATCCTGGCCAACATGGTGAAACCCTGTCTCTACTAAAAATACAAAAAAATTAGCCAGGCATGGTGGCGCACGCCTGTGGTCCCAGCTACTTGGGAGGCTGAGGCGGAAGAATCCCTTGAACCCAGGAGGCGGAGGTTGCAGTGAGCCGAGATTGGGCCACTGCATTCCAATCTGGTGATAGAGCAAGGCTCTGTCTCAAAAAAAAAAATTATTTATTGAAGATCTAGAATGTGCTAGGCCATTGGACCATGACTATGAATAAGACAGGCATTAACCAGGCATGGTAGCTCATACCTAAAATCCTAGCACTTTGGGAGGCCGAGGTGGGTAGATCACAAGGTCAGGAGTTCAAGACCAGCCTGGCCAATATGGTGAAATTCCATCTCTACTAAAAATACAAAAATTAGCTGGCATGGTGGCAGGCACCTGTAGTCCCAGCTACTTGGGAGTTTGAGGCAGGAGAATTGCTTGTACCCAGGAGGCGGAGGTTGCACTGAGCCGAGATCGCACCACTGCACTCTAGCCTGGGTGACAGAACAAGATTCTGTCAAAAAAAAAAAAAAAAAAAAAAAAGGACAGGCATGTTTCTGCCCTCATGGGAGTTTAAGGTCTACTACTAGAAAGACAAAATAAATGATGACAAAAGTAAACAAACAAAATTATCACAAATCATGATAAAAATCTATAAAGAAAC
>CAUYQU010044029.1:0-33886 GCA_963574635.1 Cheracebus regulus
CCTTCCGCCCTACCTCGGTCCCTCCCTCGCTCCCTCCCTCCCGCCTCCCTCCCTCGGTCCCTCCCTCGCTCCTCCCTCTGTCCCTCCCTCTCTCCTCCCCCCCTTCCTCCCGTCCTGTGGTCAGTCTATTGCACAGCCTTCCCCGCACTTGCTTTGGGAAGAGGCTCTGCGTTGGGACTTTGAGGCCTGCTTAGAGGCTTGAAGCTTTCTGAGCCCCAGAGCCTTTTGTTCTTCTTTCTCTGTCCCCTCTGCAACCCGGATTGCACACAGGCTGGTGAGACGGGACAGCTACCTCCTCTTCGGCTGTGTCAGGCCACCCTGACTTCTCTGTTAGGGATGTGACAAGGGGCAGAGGGAGCCCTTGGTCCCCACCCAATTCCCTGTGTCACTGAGTGCTGCTTCCTAAAGCAGGCCTGTGGGAGGGGCGGCCCTGGCTCCTTGCATCTGGGTCAGGGAGCGGCATCTTCAGCTGTCTCTGGTCTCCCCAGAGTTCCCTGCTGATGTGACCCTGTGGAAGACCATGGCCCACGGCTCCCTCTGGCAGGGATCGGGGCCCCACACTGGAACTACTCAGCACTACCCAGCACGAGGTGGGCAGGTGGCCCCGCTGAGCCGTGTGCTGATCCACCCCGGAGCTCCTCTGCCAGCTGGGGTCTGGGCTGCGGCTCAAGGAGGCAGAGGACCAAGCCGGTCGCACCTGGTACTCCTGAGCCGCAGCTTTGCAGGTGTGGCCCTCACCCCGCTTCTGTGCTCCGACTTCCCAGGGAAGGTGGGTGGCATTGCGCACTGCTGCCCTCCCCATTGCAACTTATTCGGAGTAACGGCGACTTGCATATCTGAAGAGCTCAAGAAGGGAAGTTTAATAAGACGCTGACTGAGTAAATGACAGTTGCTTAAAAAAAGCAGTGTAAACTGTTCAGTGGATCCATGTCTGGGAAGCCTTAGCCCACTTGTGGCCATCATCATGGTGGGCTCCGCCCCATGCCTGTCCAATGGCTGTTCATCAGCGGCTGCAGGCCCCGTCGATGTCCGTTTGCTCCCAGAAATCAGGCAGCCGATGAAGCCGGAGGTCCCGGCACTTGGTGCGATGTTGGCTCCCAGAGAGCCGAGCTCAGACAGCACCAGCCCTGACTTTGTGATTGAGACTGGGGCTCAGGATCCAGGGTCCAGGTGCTGCCATCCATGGCTTGGGGGCTGTGCATGGGATGGCGGAGCCCTTCCACGCCTGGGGTGCAGCCAGGGGCCCAGCCTGGCTGCAGTGCCGGCCGGCTGGACTCTGGGCAGGACCGGAGGCCTCAGCCACTTGCTCGTGGACATGGCAGCACTGCTGTTCAGAGGATCCCTGGTGCTAACTGGCCTCTCTGTCAGCTGCTGCCTCAGCACAAAAGGGAGCACCTACAGGGCAGCCCTTTCTGGAGCCCGGCTCTTCCCTCCTGAATGCCTGCAAAAGGTGCTGGGTGCTGGCCACGCTGCCCTCCCCACCTGGCCCTGGCACCTTCAGAACCCTTGGCAGGGGGCTCTCCCAAGCATGGGAGCTCCAGGACCAGCGCCTTCCTCCTTAGGGGCTAGGAGTTAATGACGTCTCGGTGTCATGCCACATGGCTGCCACCAGGGGTCAGCAGGGCCACAGTGGGGTGCAGGGTGGACGCTGTGGCCAGAGCAGTGGCAGGGGCCGGTCTGAGGGGCGAAGCCAGCCACAACCGGGACGCAGGTGTTGACTGGTGTCTTGGAGGGCAACCCTGCCCAGGCCCTCTGGCAGGCTGAGCTGTGGTCTTTAGCCGCTTGGGGGCTGGGGGTGTCAGCTGCCTTGAAAGAGCTACAGGGGTCCTGGGAGCTGAGGCTGGGGCCTCCTGGGGGACCCCAGGCCCAGCACAGTGCTCATGACCAGGGTGGCCTTTGGAGTCATTCTAAGCAGGCTTTGAATCCTCTGTGTCCTTGGACCACTTCCTTAACCTCTCTGGGCCTTGGAGAACTTTCCATCTGTAAAATGGGAGAAATGATCAAAGCGCTGTTGGAAGGATCCCGTGAAATGACGCATGCAAAGAACGCGGCCCAGGCTGGCGTGACGCGGTCACGCGGTAAACCACACGATTGTCATGACTGTCATCAATAGAGTTTTCAGGGGACCGTCCTTTCTGTCATCGACCTCTCCAGGATGCTCCTGCTGGTTTTTAATGTTTCTAATCTCCTGTTGATTATTCCTGGGGTTTCAGCCAAATAAGCACCGCCGATTAAAGCTCTCGCCGCAGCTCCGAGTGGGGTTGCCATGGCGATGGCAGCGGGGATTTTACTTCTTACTTGGAGCACACACACGTGTGTGAGTCTTTTTGTGGGTTTCTGCCTGTGTGTGTAGCTGTTACCAGAACTCCCTGCTGTGGAGCTGGAGGTGGCAGGTGGGAAGAGAGAGGGAGGAAAATGGGGCATGGGGTGTGGTGCCGGGGCCTCTCCTCCTGCACGGAGCCCCCTTCAGCCTGGGAAGTCTTTGCCCGGGATGCCGCAGCCAGCGTTGAGAGGGAACGTGGGTTTCCCTGTGCAAACTTGCTCTGTCCCTGCAATGGCCTCAGGGGCCCTGTCCAGTCAGGCTGGCAGGATGGGGCTGTACTGGGTGGCGGATGGCCCTGTCTGAGTCTTCAGCATGTCACAGATGCATGTGTCTCTGTGTGTCATCCCTGTGTGTATCCGTGTATTGTCTCTCTGTGTTCCTATGTGTTTGTGTGTCTGTGTGTCTCTTTTCCTGTGTATCTGTGTGTGTCTCTGTGCCTATGTGTGTCTGTGTGTATTTCTGTGTGTGTCTCTGTGTGTGTTTGTGTGTATCAGTGTCTCTTTCTCAGTTTGTCTGTGTGTCTGTTCCTGTGTGTGTCGGTGTGTCTCTTTGTGTGTACGTGTGTGTGTCTCTGTGCCTATGTGTGTCTGTGTGTATTTCTGTGTGTGTCTCTGTGTGTGTGTTTGTGTGTATCTGTGTCTCTTAGTTTGTCTGTATGTCTGTTTCTGTGTGTGTGTCGGTGTGTCTCTTTGTGTGTACGTGTGTGTGTCTCTGTGCCTATGTGTGTCTGTGTGTGTCTCTGTGTGTGTGTTTGTATCTGTGTCTCTTTCTCAGTTTGTCTGTGTGTCTGTCCCTGTGTGTGTCTGTGTGTCTCTTTGTATGTACGTGTGTGTGTCTCTGTGCCTGGGATTCTGCATCTGTGAGTGTGCGTGTTGGGGAGGCTTGAGTCGCTGAATCTCAGACAGGCTACAGGATTCTAAACTCAGCTCAGGCCTGGGGTGAGCTGAGGTCCAGGGAGGGATAGAGCTGGGAGCAGAGCTGCGGGCTCACTCTGACCTCCGGCTTCTCTGAATTCCAGATGGAGCCAGCATCAGGCCTGCCCCGCATCAACAGTGGGCATTCCTGGAACGAGGGCCGGCACTTGCATGCAAGGATTGCCTGGGAGTTTTTCAGCTGAAAGGGTCAAAGTCACTTGAGTAAAATTAAAGAAATACATGGAGGAAAGAAAGAGAGAAAGGAAGGAAGGCAGGGAGGAAGAAAGAGAAAGAACGAAAAAAAGAACACCCCCCCGAGGCACATGGCGACGTGGGCGACGGGGCCCAGTTACCCAGAGTCCAGGCCCATCCAGCTTCACGCAGAGCTGTATCCAGGCGTGCTCTGTGAACGGCAGGCCCGGCTTTCTCTGCAGTGTTTGGAGCCCCGGCGCTGGGGTGGAGCTGGTGTCCTGTGTGAAGGGGCGGAGCTTCTCGCTGGCATTGTGGGCACAGAAGATCTCATGGAAGCATGGGGCCACCCCAGGCCTGGGGACGGTGGTCTTTGGGGTCTTTGTCTGGGTCCAGGTCTCCTTTCTCCAGGGCTAGGGTGAAAACAAATGCGCAGTGTCTGGGACCACATGGATGGGGTGGGGAGGGGTGGCTGCCCTCAGAACCCTGCGTCCACACCTGTGGGACACACTTGCCTTCGCTGCTAGGTGGGGAACGCCTCACTGTGGCCAAACTTCATGATTTGCACCCACCCGTGATGCGCTCGGCGGTATGCAGGGGCTGACGGAGGAGCCGTCAGCTGAGCTCTCTGTGAGCCTCTGGTCCCCTCACCACCTGAACCTCTGCACTCAGGGAGGCAGTGAGAGAGGGGGGCTCATCTGGAGGGTCAGTGCCAGCTTTGAGGAGCCTCAGCCCCTTTCAGACACCCGCAAGCTGGGCAGCCCTATCCTCCCCCAGCCCCTCCTAGGGATTGGGATGAGCAGGTCCTGTCCTGCCCAGGAAGCAGCGTCCTTGGATGGGGAGCCTTGGAGGGAGGTGCCAGCCTGCCTTGAGTTGGCCGAGGAGGGGGCAGCCCCTGCAGGAGTGATGCGATGGGCTCGGCAGAGCATAACTTCCAGTTGCTATTTTGGACTTGCTTGGAAACACCCCGGGTGCTGAGGGCTCTGAGGGGCTGCAGGCAGCCCACGTGGCCAGTGGTCCCTCCCTCTCAGCTGTGATTCCACTTTCAGGGACTATGTGACAGGTGTGAGCATCTGGCAGACAGGTGGGGTGCCAGGCATACGTAACTTGTCCAAAGTCCCACGTAGCGGGTGACAGGAGCCATAACCACTGTTTTCAAGGAGCTCCTCCTCCTCCTCAGGGCCCAAACAGCACCCGGCACATCAGGAAGTGGGCAGTAGACGGGGGGCGGGGGCCTGAGCCGGCCCCATGGGCTCATCTGTCTTCCCTGGATTACAGACTTCCAGCAGGGGTGAGGCCTCTTGAGGGCCTCCAAAGCTTCGGGTGCAGCCTCCAGCTCAGCTTGCTCCTCCGTCGGGGCCAGGTGGGAAGGTGAGGAGTGGGCTCTGGGCAGACAGGTGTGTGCAGGGCATGCAGCCTGCCTCATTCAGGAAACCAAAGGGACAGAGACTGGTGATTCTTGAGGTTCTCCAAAGTGTCTGTGAGCCACATGCACCCCCCTGCCCAGGCAAGAGGTGGACACATCAGTGGGGCCTGCACTGCTGTGGACGAGGACGAGGATGTTCTGAGAGACATTGACCACACTGGCCCTGCTGCGCACTCCCCATGGCCCCAGTCAATTCTCCCGTGACCTCACCAGGCCCTGCACAGCTCAGAGCAGCAGATGAAGTTCATCCTGGGCACGTGTGCAGCACCACCTGAGCTCCCAGCCTTGTGTAAGGCGTGGGCTCATTCCTCTGAGTAAGGGGAAGGGGCTTCTTGCTCATCACCAAAGAAGCGTGGAACCAGAGAGCCCCTCCCCTGGCCTGGCAGGAAGCTGGTGAGGAGGCGGGTGGTTTTGCCAGAACTCACCCAGCTTTTTCCCTATCTCAGGAATGAAGAATTGTGCCTGGGCGTGCATGGTGTGTGCTGGCAGGTGTGCATGTGCATTTGTATGTGTGCATGTGTGCTGACACGCACATGTGTGCCTGTGGAAGTATACTTGTAGATGAATGCATGTACACATGTATGCACACATGTGTATATGTCTGTGCATGTGTGCTGACATGCATGTGTGTCTGTGTGGAAGTATATTTCTAGATGCATGTGTGTGCACACGTGTGTGTAGGTATGTGTGTGAACCTGTGCGTATGTGTGTGCATGTGTGCAGACACGTGTCTGGAAGTATATTTGTGTGTGCACACGTGTATGTGTATTTGTGCACATGTATGTGTGTGCATGTGTACAGACATGTGTGTCTGTGTGGAAGTCTATGCACATGTGTGTATGTGTGTGCATGTGTGCTGACATGCACACCTGTGTGTGGAAGTATATTTGTAGATGCCTGTGTGCACACATGTGTATGTATATATGTGCACATACATGCATACACATGCACATTAATGTATGTGTGTGTGCACATGTGTATGTAGTGCATCTGTGAGATAAGGGCTGGGCACCGTGACTCTGGACCTTCACCTGGTTCCAGGTGGAGCTGGGCAGCGTCCTGGGAAAAGCTCCTGCCTTCTGAAGCCCCAGGAAAGGAGTCTGGACTGAATTTGTGCTGAGTGGCAGTGGTGGTTCCCAAATCTGCCTCTTCGTAAGGATCAGCTGGGGAACTGGTTACAATGACAGCATCCTTAGTTGCATCTTCGACCTCTCTTTGGTGGGGCCTAAGATACTGTAGTTGATGAGCTTCTTCCTGGGGGTGCCTATGTTGGGTGCACCTGAGGCACCCACTGCAGAGCTCCCAGGAAGCCGAAGTCCCCACTTGTTGACCATGCCTTCCTCTTATCTTGGGTTTCTTTGATAAACCACACATCTCTCAAATACATGATAAATTTTCGAGCTGTTTATTGGATTGTTGTTTAGATGAAACAGGTAGAACATTTTGGGTTTCTTTTATTTGAGGGAGGAGGTCTTGGCTTTAACCCTCCGCGGTCTGTTTTGAAGACCACTGCTCATGGGATATTTTCTTTTCCATTTTGGAAATTTACATTAAGCTTCTTCATGGTGATTCTTTGGCTTTGAGAGTGAAGAGTTTTGTTTTCTGAATGAACCAGGGATTCACTGAATCAAGAGGTTTGACAAGCAGGATGAGATGTGAGTCCTGGGAATCCAGCCCACAGGGCCGGCAGCATCTGTTGTTGCGATGAATCAACTTCTCTCCTTTGCATCTAGAATGGTTCTAGCTATTTGGGACAATGGAGAAAACAGTCGCTTACATCATTTTTGTGTCAGCCATCCAGATGAGAAACCTGGTTGAGAAGCCTGTGGAAACTGCCTTCCAAGATGTTGACCCTGGAAAATTAGGGATTTATCCAAATGTCTGTATCATGGACTTCCCCTCCCCCGTTCAGAAATCGTGGTATCTCTGGCATCTTTCTGGGTTCCCATTGGTGGTCCCTTCCCCATGGGTGGAATATCGAGTATTCTTTGGTGTGTTTTAAAACCATCCCCTCCGAGCCTCAAGGGAGTCTTGTGGTCACTGGTGTGCTTTTGAAGGGTAACTGCTTTGAGTCTGGTTCATTTTCCATTCTTTGGCCACACACCTTTTGTCTCTGGACAAAAGGATTTAGGGAGACTTCACTGCTCCGGCTTGGCTTCTGTCATCGTTTTGGTTTTCTGTCTCAGGTCCTTCCTCACCAGGATGCCACGACTCGCCCTGTGCTTGGACAAAATTAACCTCTTACCCTCCTGTTTAACTGGCAGGGTAAGACACGCCAGTCATTCCACTGTGCAAGACTCATGACACATCTCCCCCTCCCTCAGAGACACTGGAAGCTCAGCCTCCTGGCCCGCAGACTGGTCCTAGCCCATCCATCAGGGAGCTCCTGGTCGCAAGCATCTCTCCCCCTCCTCTCCATCCTTTTCCCCCTGCACTCTGAACCTTGCTGCATGAAGGCCCCTCTCAGGCCTGGCTTCTGTCTGTCCCTGGGTCTGGCTCAGGCCGTGGGCTCTGACAGGAATGCACTCCCTCTCCCATTAGCTGGAGAATGGCCCTGGTCTTTCCCATCCCAGTCCCCATCCCACTCGAGGCAGCAGCCTCCCTGGACTCCCTACCCTCAGCTCCACCACTGTTGCCCATCACGCTGGGTTTTTACTGCTGTTTTCCCAACAAGACTGAATCCTATCATCTTCACAAAACATCCTCAGCTGCTGGCAGAGCTGGGCACAGAGGACGCACACACTGTCTGCGTGTTAAATGGACAGATGAATGAACTTCTGGGAAAGCTGAGGATGGGTCTTCGGAACGTCTCATCTTCATGTCTCATCTTCTGTCCCTTCCACTCTGCCTCATGTCTTTTACTTCTGTGATGTGGGCTAGTTGATGCAAAAACACCCAGAACGAAGTCTTCTGGATTGTTCATTTGCGTTATTGTTGCTTAGAAGCCAGGAGCAGGGAGTAAAGTCTTTTCCAGAATCTGCACTTTGCCTCTCAGGAGGGAGCCACAATACCCCTGTGAGGACAGTGTGGTGGGCACCAGTGGCTGAGTGTCTGTGTGGATGGCCATGGGAGTCACCCAGAGTATGCAGGGCTGGATGGGGGTGATGGGGAGGGAGTCAGTACGATTATTTCCAAACTGGATAGACCTTTCCTTTATTCTCCTGGTACTCAGCTAGATGATATTTCCTGGACCCCCTTGCAGTTAGGGGCAGCCAGGCGACTGCCTTCTGGCCATGGATGGTGGGAGTAACACGCAAACTGCATCCCTTTGGTTCTGGCTCATGAAACCTTCACAGGGTGACTCTGGATGGAGGGAGAGTGACTCTGAGGACCAAGAGGATGGAGGGAGTCTGGTCTTTTTGGGAGGGAGCCAGCCAGGAGCACCACCTGCCCAGGAACACATGTTTAGGATGGCTGCCTGGTGGTGAGAGGTAACTTGAAGTTTGTGAAGTCACTAAGGTGTTGGGAATGTTTGTTACAGTGGTTGGTCTGACTTGACAAATACACTTTCCAAGTCTGACTTGTGTCTGCACGGTTTCTGTTCTGTAAGCTGCTGCCCAGCCTTGACCTAACTCTTCCTCATCTTTTAGGAAACAGTTGAGATCCCACTTTTTCTGTGTCACTTTCTCTGATCCTCCAGAACCATCGGATTCTGGTTATCTTGGTTCCCCATTCCCTGGATTTACCTCTATCATTGTGCTCTGCCCCGTGTGTCCTTGAGATCTGCTTGTTTCTCTTCCAGTAACCCGTGAGCCCTTTGAAGGGTCGGGGGAGTGGAATATGCTTGTGACCTTGGTGCCTGGTTTGGGACATGACAGACCTGGGGTTCAATGGGCTCTGGTGAGGCTGAAGGGGAGGAAGGGAGGTTATGAAGAAGGGCGGGGGAGGGGGGAAGAGAGGGAGAGACAGAGAGAGAGAGAGGGAGACAGAGAGAGGGAGAGACAGAGAGAGAGAGAGAGAGGGAGAGAGAGAGAGACAGAGATAGAGAGAGACAGGGAGAGAGAGGGAGACAGAGACAGAGAGAGAAGAGAGAAAGCTCATCTTTCAGGAAAAGTCCTGAGTCTTTGAGCATTCCTTTGAAATTACAGTAACAAAACAAAGATCAGAACACCCCAAATGCCCCAAATGTAATACTTTTGGGACACAACTGAGTTTATATTAAAAATAAGACTTCTCTTCCAACACCATCCAGCCATGAAAAGATTAGATCCTTCCCTTCTGGGTCATGTAGATTGATATTTTCCGCTTATGGACTTGCTCTTCTTTCTGCCTTTACTTTCACTCTTGCTAGTGCTCTTTCACCTCTCATCCATCCATCCATCCATTCATCTACCATCCATGTATCCATCATCCATTCATCTTCCATCCACCCACCCACCCACCATCCATCCATCATTCATCTATGTATCTATCCATCATCCATTCATCATCCATCCATCCACCATCCATCCATCCATCATCCATCTATCCATCATCCATTCATCTTTCATCCACCATCCATCCATCATCCATCCATCATCCATCTATCCACCATCCATCCATCCATCCATCATCCGTTTATCCATCATCCACCCATTCATCCATCAGCCACCCATCATCCATCCATCCATCCACCCAATTCATTCATCCATCCACCTATCATCCATCCATCATCCATCTATCCAATTATCATCCATTCATCATCTATCCATCCATCCATCTGTTCATTCATCATCCATCATCTGTTCATCCATTATCCACTCATTATCTATCCACCATCCATTCATCATTTACCCACCTGTCATCCAGCTATCCATTATCCATCCATCATCCATCTGTCCATCATCCATTCATCATCCATCCATCATCCATTCATGATCCATCCATCCACCATCTATCCATCCATCAGCCACCCATCATCCATCCATCCATCCATCCAATTCATTCATCCATCCACCTATCATCCATCCATCATCCATCAAATTGTCATCCATTCATCATCCATCCATCCATCCATCCATCCATCTGTTCATTCATCATCCATCATCCATTCATCCAATTATCCACTCATCATCCATCCATCCATCCATCCATCATTCATCCCTCATCCATCTATCCATTATCCAGTCATCATCCATCCACCATCCATTCATCATTTACCCATCTATCATCCAACTATCCATTATCCATCCATCCATCATCCACCCATCACCCATCCATCCATCTAGCCATCATCCATCTAGCTAACAGAAAGGTATTATGTGCAAAATGCTGTTCAAAACATAAAAATAATTGCCTTTAGAAACAATGAAAGTCTGTGCCCTCATGGAGCATACATTTATCTATCCATTCTTTCCCCCCATTCTATCTAATTCATTTATCCATCCATCCACCTATCCATCCATTCATCTACCAATCTATCTCTCTATACAGCTATCATCTATTTATCTATTCATCCTATCTATTTATCCATCGACCTGTTTATCTATACACCTAGCTATGCCTTTCTCTATCTATCCATTCATCTATCCACCTATTCAACTATCATCTGTCCATCCACTTTCTTCCTTTCTCCCTTTGTCTCTCTCTCTCTCTCTCTCTCTCACTCTCACTCTCTCTCTCTTTCTATTCTTTTTCACATAGCTGTGCTTGAAGTCAAAACACATGACCATGTGACTGTTTTGGCTAATGAAATATGAGCAGAAGTGATGTGTGCTGTCACTGGGCAAACGTTTAAAGCCACTTCTTGTTATGCCACATTTCTTTTCCTCCTCCATGTTCTGCAGCAATGTTCTAGATGTTTCCTGCCTCATCAGCTTGGGTCCAAGAGTGAGGAACCTCACGATGCCCTGAGCACTTTCTGCAGCCTGACACCCACTGCTCCCAGCATGTGGTGTGAGGAAGGGTCAGAACTTTGCTGAGCCCTGGGAGAATTTCCGTTGGTAGATTCTATAGCGTAACTTGGCCTAGTGTAGCTGACAGATACAAAGTCACAGGCTGTTTTTCAGATAGTTATGTCCATTTACATTCCCTTGTCCTCAGTGTCTTGGAGTGTCTGTCTTCCTCTAACCTTACCTGCCTGGAATTATATTTTTTAATTTATGAATTAAAAAAAAATCAGTGTGAAGGTGAAAGGGAATCTCTTTTTAATTTCCATTTCTTTGATTAGTGGGGAGGTTGAATGAATGTGTGAGGGACATTTGCTCTTCATTTTTTCATCATTTTGCTGTGTGCCTACTATGCGCTGGAAACACTGAACAGTGAATAAGACGCAGTCTCTTTTCAGTTTAGCCCTACCCAGAAGAAATCAGCGTTCAGCTCAAGTTTCAGGCATGCAAAGTACTAGGAAGGAAATTCCCATATGGGATGGAAAGGTGCTAGGGTGGAGGTACACTGCTGGGTGAAAAGCAGATTTACAAATGGTGGACGGGGTTGGCTGGTGAAGGCAGGGGAGGGCAGCGCAGAGAAAAGGGAGCTCAGGATGCCCAGAGCCTGGTCAGCAGCTTCCACCAGGCTGGCAGGCACGGGGCCAAGTATGATTTATCAATGTGCACATCCTGTCCTGCACCTGAGTTCACTAACGCCTCTACTGCAGGTCCTCCAGGTTGCAGGTGGGTGGTGGGGGCCAGGTGGAGTCCCTGTGTGCCCCACTGCAGCGTTGCCTGTGCTGTGAATTGGAGGCTCTGCCTCCTGACGTTTCTATTTGAAGCCCTTGCAGTGGGCACCGGCCTGTCCCCTACAGCAGCTTCTTACCCTGAGCCGACGCAACTGTGTCTTGCCACCTCTGGTCCTGTCTTTAAAGGTCAGCTGCTTATGTAATGATTTCAACCATTCTGAGTCGCAATGAATTAGTTTCCAGCATTAAATGTGCTTTAGAATAAAATCCATTGGAGAGCCATGGGAAGTTGGATGTGGCTCCAGGGAGATGGTTTCCCCTGCCCCACTGAGCCTGGGTAAGGCTGGGGGCTCCCTGGGAATGCTGCAGAGAAGCAGTGGTTCCCAGGAGGCCGCTAGGACTCCAAACGTTCCTCCACCTTTATGCTGCCATAAATGATTCAGGTAAATTGCTCTGGTCTGTGGGAGGAAGCAGCTCCGGCAGAGCCTTTAGTGCCAGGTTTGCAGACAGGGGAGGCTGTGCGGTGCCCATTAAGGTTTGGAGTCCCTTAAGGTGCAGGAGACAGAGGGACATGGACTCACAAGAGTAGGGGGGTGAGTGCTTGGGGATGGAGTGGTCAGCTGTGGCAGGGCCTTGCCTATAATGGCTATGGCTACCCTACCAGAAGTGCCTGTGGCTCCTGCCAGCTGGGTGTTTGTGGAAATCTCCCCCAAGGCAGTTCGCTGATAGAAGGGAGGGAAGGTGTGGGTGACTGAAGGACACCTGGCTGCCTTCAATGGCTCCTCGGTTCCAGGTAGCACTTGGCCTGTCCTGTACCCTGATGTCCCTGGGGGTCCCTTGTGTGAGCTGACCCTGCTGGGGTATTTCCTAAAGGCCCAGAACAGACCTGAGGGCTAGGGGTCCTCATTCAGCCCAGGGAGTTTTGGGGTGAGCATCTTACCCACCATGGTCGTCTGGCAATCTCCAGTTTGCAGAGGGCTGAACCCTGGGCAGTTCAGATCCAAAGGTAGAGTGACATCTCAGGGGTCCTGTGTGCACTGAGCCCAGCCCAGTGCTTCTCACAGCTGGTTACAGGATTCCATGACACCATGATGATGTTTTGCTGACATAGCAGTGCAGGCTTGGGAGCTGGTGTGAAGGTCCCTGGATCTGAAGCTGGTGTGAAGGTCCCTGGATCGGGAGCTGGTGCGAAGGTCCCTGGATCGGGAGTTGGTGCGAAGGTCCTTGGATCTGGAGCTGGTGCGAAGGTCGTTGGATCAGGAGCTGGTGCGAAGGTCGTTGGATCTGGAGCTGGTGCGAAGGTCGTTGGATCAGGAGCTGGTGCGAAGGTCTCTGGATCTGGAGCTGGTGCGAAGGTCGTTGGATCAGGAGCTGGTATGAAGGTCGTTGGATCAGGAGCTGGTACGAAGGTTGTTGGATCTGGAGCTGGTGTGAAGGTCATTGGATCAGGAGCTGATGTGAATGTCATTGGATGAGGAGCTGGTGCGAAGGTCCTTGGATGAGGAGCTGGTGTGAAGGTTCTTGGATGAGGAGCTGGTGTGAGCTGGTGTGAAGGCCCTTGGATCAGGAGCTGGTGCGAAGGTCCTTGGATCAGGAGCTGGTGCGAAGGTCACTGGATCTGGAGCTGGTGCGAAGGCCCTTGGATCAGGAGCTGGTGTGAAGGTCCTTGGATCTGGAGCTGGTGTGAAGGTCCTTCCACAGTGCCTGCTACTTGGGCATCCAGAGCTAAAGCACTGAGTACTTCTTTGTTCCAGCAACTTCCTTGATTTAATTTTTCTGACTGGTGGGTGCTTCTAATTGGAGAACCTTCCAGAAAGCGCAGCCTTTGAGAAGTGGCTGGGTGGCCAGACGCCTGCCGATATTCCCACCTGGCTTTCTCTACTCTGCCACTCTGATCTATAAAATACTCCTGAAGAAACCTTTCCCAGGTCTGATGCAGGTGGAGTGTGTGGGGAGGTGTTGGGAGTCGGGGCTGGGAATGGGAGAAGCTTCATTGCAGAGACAAGACAAGAGACAGCTGAATGAGAGACAGTGAATCAAGAGAGCTCAGTGGATGCAAACTCGGAGAGAGGGGAGCAAGATGGCTGAGGCCCCAGGACTTGCAGAAATCTTGGGGTGGGCACAGGGCACCCCACAGGACAAGCGAGGGTGCCGGAATTCATTTTTACCAAACATTACACCTGGCTTACCTGTGAATCCCAGGGGCTGCAGAGCAGCAGGCATACAGCTAGTGGGGGAGGTGCGTCTGTGGGCTTCAGGGAGCGGAGGTCCACTGTGGTCTCCAGCCCGGAGCACAGACATCCCAACCAGGGCTGCAGGGCGAGCACTTGGATTTGGGGCCCAGATGGGGTGGGATGGAACAGGTTAGAACTGAGGAGACCCTACCACTACTGAAGGACTGCACTGATGGGAGACAGAAGCTGTCCATGGGCCACCACCCCTTCAGGCATAGCTGCCACTGTCATGCCTGAGAGTTTGTTTTTATGGTGGCTCATGCCTGTAATCCCAGCACTTTGGGAGGCCGAGGTGTGTGGATCATGAGGTCAAGCGTTTAAGACCAGCCTGGCCAAGATGGTGAAACCCCATCTCTACTAAAAATACAAAAATTAGCCAGGTGTGGTGGTGGGTGCCTGTAGCCCCAGCTACTTGGGAGGCTGAGGCAGAGAATTAAATTGCTTGAACCCAGGAGGCGAAGGTTGCAGTGAGCCAAGATTATGCCAGTGTACTCTAGCCTGGATGACAGAGCGAGACTCTGTCTCAAAAAAAAAAAAAAAAAAAAAAGAAAGAAAAAAAAGAATGTATTTCTAAATTTGTGATGAAGAACCCATAAGCAAATGCACAAAAATAAAAAATAGGCAAATGAGACTTCTGCACAGCAAAGTAAACTATTGAAACACCAACAGAGTAAATAGCCTACAGAAAGAGAAAATATTTGCAAACTGTGCATCTGACAAAGGTCTGATTTCCAGAATCTATAAGGAACTTAAACATAATGCCATTAAAAAGTGGGCAAAGGATATGAACAGACACTTCTCAAGAGAAGACGTAAAGTTTGCCAACAAGCACGTGAGAAAATGCTCAGCATCACTAATTATGAGAGACGTGCAAATCAAAACCACAGTGAGACGGCATCTCACGCCAGCCAGAATGGCAATTATTAAAAAGTCAGAAAATAGCAGATGTTGGTGAGGCTTCAAAGGAAAGAGGATGCTTATCCATTGTTAGTGGGAATGCAAATGAGTTCAGTCCCTGTGGGAAACAGTTTGGAGATGTCTCAAAGAACAAAACAGAATTATCATTTGACCTGGCAATCCCGTTACTGAGTAGATACCCAAAGGAAAATAGATGGTTCTACCAAAAAGACACCTGTGCTCAAATGTTTATTGCAGCACTCTTCACAACAGCAAGACGTGGCATCAATCCGGGTACCCATCAGCAGTGGGCTGGTTAAAGAAAATGGGGTACATATACACCACGGAATACTACACAGCCATAAACAATGAAATCGTGTCATTTGCAGCAACATGGATGCAGCTGGAGTCCATTATCCCAAACTAATTAATGCAGAAACAGAAAACCAAATATCACACGTTCCCACTCATAAGTGGCAGACGGGTATACAACTGGGTATACACAGACACAAAACTGGGAACTGCAGGCACTGGGGAGCACGAGATGGGGAGGGAAGGGGGCAGGATTGAAAAACTACCTGTCAGGTATTATGTTTGCCATCTGGGGGAGGGATCATTAGAAGGCCAAACCTCAGCGTCACTTGATATACTCATGTAACAAACCTGCATGTGTAACCCCTGAATCTAAAAACAACCAGTCTTTGTCTTTCCAAAACTCCAAAGCAAATCCATCAAAAAACTTTCCAATGAAAACACAACCCCTAGACAAACAGCTACACTTTCAGCAGAGCAGCTGCCAGCCCGGGAGATACAGAGCTGGTTGCCTTCCACACCCACGGCTGGCCCCAGGCTGCTCAGAAAAGGCCGCTGGGCAAAGAGAGGCGGGGACCTGGACCCTCGGGTCCTGTCGGCCTCCAATGGCCTCTCTGTCAGAGACTTCGTCCCTGGCCCCAGCTTCCGAGAGGCTCTGTTCCTGGAGAATGCCACAGGGGTTCTTCTCAGAAACCTTGTTCTCCCTTTAATGATTCAGCATGCGTGCTGAGTGGCGTGCAGGCGGCATGAGTGAGACTGGATGTGGCTAACCTCTAATGCCAGCGGGAAAGCTAAATAAAGTGACATTCGGCTTGAGATGCAGCTCTGTAGCTTAATGGTGCACCTCGAGGTGGCTGCTGGAGACCCCATTTGTTTGATAGCAGGCAGGTCAACCGTCCGGAGCCTCTTCTGGTCGGGGTGGGCCACTGGGATGCTGTGGATTAGAGGCATCCGGGGGCCCTGGCTCTCTGGGGGACACTGTGGTGGGGTGGGGGTTGTGCCCTTGCCGTCAGCCTCTGGGGAAAGAGCACTGGGTTTGGAGTCTGGAGAGCTCCTGGCAGCTTCCTGCCTCCCCCATTTCCGCAGTTTGCTCTGGGGTGAGATTCCTTAGGGTCCTGAGCGTTTCCTCACTCATCAGTGTAGTTCAGAGCTGTGCACTGTTTATATATGCGTCCTTTGTGCACAATGACACCCACAGTCCTGGGGACAGTAGCCGTCTCTAGCCTCTGCACTGTCTGGCGCTCGCCCCTGCAAGTCCAGGTACAGGATGTCGTCTTGAGGTGTTCACTCACTCACTCATTCACTCACTCACTCATTCATTCATTCATTCACTCACTCATTCACTCATTTACTCATTTACTCACTCATTCACTCACTCACTCATTCACTCATTCGCTCATTTACTCATTCACTCACTTAGTCATTCACTCATTCACTTATTCATTCACTCACTCATTCACTCACTCACTCACTCACTCACTTGTTCATTCAACATGTTTTGCTGGGTAGGTGTGTGCGACAGGCCTGATCTGGCACTGGGGCCTCTGAGTCTTAGGGCAGGCTGCAGGTGGCACACTTCTTTCTGAGCTTTCCTGGACTCTGGGACATGGATGCAGCATCCCAGCTTCAGTCCTCAAGGGCACCTTCCCTCAACCCCCTTTCTTCCCCTTGCCCCCTCTCTCCTGGCCTCTGTCTCTGCCTTCTCCTCCTTTCCCTTTTTCCAGTAACTTTTGAGTCCCTCCTATGAGCCGGGTGCTATTCTAGGCACTTGGTGGGGGTAGCAGAAAACAAAACAGACAAGTCCCCACTGTCTCTGCTACCAGGAGGGGCCCAGGATTGGGCGGCCCAGGGCCCCATGTAGCAGCTCCTAGAATCTGGGCCCAGGAAACACCGCACTGTAAGCAGTGTGGGCCCGTCCCGAGCTGCCATCTTTTCTTGGCTCTCTTTGTCTTCGATGCTTCACCAACCCCCAGGCTGGTTAGGAGCTCTTCAAGCCCAGATGTCCATGATTTGTGTGCACTGGAGAATGGGGTATCGCCATGGAGGGTGAGCCTTTCAGACTTGGGGGTGCTTCTGGGCTCAGATGGGGACTTGATGGGAGCGTGGACCCCAATCACTCTCTGGAGACATGATGCTGTAAGTCAGCGGAGGAGCCCAGCAGTTCTCTCTGACTCCGATGGTCCCCTGATTGCAGCCTGAGAAACATGGGGTGCTGGAGTCTGTTGAGATCGAATCCTAGCCTGCCACTGTGACTCAGTGGGCTTGGACAAGCACCAACAATTGTGGACTGTCTGATTTCACCCTATTTTCAAGCTAACAGGTGAGCCTGCCACCCTTCCCTGGATGCTGGTAGAAACCATGAGATTCCTGGTCCAGAGACAAATGTTGTTACTCGCCACCCAGCAGGCAGCCCAAGCTTCATGGTCCTCACTGGTCCCCTCTGCCTCTAAACCCCACGGCTGTGATACTGAGAAGCCCAGGTGGAAGCTGGGTATGTAGGGTCTGTGTCACAGCCAAGGACCCCATCTGAGGGAGCCCTGTCTTGACTACAAGCACATTTGCCTGGCCTTTGCCCTTCTTCATTACACCGGAGTCCAAACAAGCCTGCCTCTGCCCTGGAGGGAGTGAGCCTCTGTCTTCCAAGGTTCTTCACTATTCAAACATTCTCGGAAAGTTAGGCTGGAGCAAATGCTCTAGGTGGCTATAGCCAAGATGATCAGAACCACCAGAGACCCAGAGGATCGTGTCCCAGGAGCCAGTGACTCAGCCCTGCTGAGCTTGTTCCCTTGTCTGTAGGAGGGGACACAATAGTGGTGTCCACCCCAGAAGGTCACACCATTACCCGCTTCGTTTCCCCCTCTAGTCCCTGCCCCACCCGCTTGCCCATCCAGGGGTGGTGATGGGGAGGCTGGGGGAGGAGCAGGGCTTTGCAGACTTGGGTGATTCCATCAATTTCTTGTCCTTTTGTAAACTCTCCTTCTTGTTTGGGGCTGGCTAATGCTTCTAGCCCTGGGGTGCCAGGACGCCTGCTTCTGGTGCTGCACCCTGGCCTCCTGAGGTGCCCCTGACTCGCAAGGCCTTCCCCAGGGGGATGTGACAGATGGCTATGGGGTGACCCTCCCAGATGCTCACAGAGCTGACAGCCGAGAGACTCTTAGAAATGCCTTTTCGGTTTCATTGTCTGTCACTCATGCACAGCAATAGAAATTTCTAGCTGTTAATGAAAGATTATAGATGTGTTAAAAAATATCCCCAAAACCTCTCTTCTTTGCACTCAGATTGTTAATTAAATTCCCAAACTCCATTTTCGGGTTTTAATGAACAGCACAGGGCACTTCACTGGCATGCTGGCCTTGCATGTAGTACCCTCCCTCCGCCCCTCTTGGGGGAAGCTCTTAGAACAGGTGCCTGAGTGGAGGGTCCCAAGGTCCCGACAGGGCCTGCTTTGCTGGCACTGCTGCCAGGTGGGGACTCAGGGAGACACTTGTCCTCATCAGAGTTTGTACATTGTTGGAAGGTGATCGGGTCCTTGTCATTAGGGGCTGGGGTTTTGGACCAGCAATTCCAGGAGCATTTTGTCAGCCTTCTGATGCTGCACTGGCAGTTCAGGAAGCTGCGACCACCTGAGCTGTGCTTCCTGGCTGAGGACATTGTGCAAACAATAGCTTCCCTCCGGCCGGGAGTCATTCAATGCAGATCATGGTGTACTGTGCTTTCTCTATGAAATTAGAATGATCAGAGAAGTAACAAAGCAATAATATCAGCTTCAGCTCATTTCAGCTCCATGAACCTTTGCAGAGCACCTATGATGTGCTGGGCACCTTGCCGAGTGCCTGGGATCTGAAGAGCCTTGTGGCAAGACGTGGGTGGGTTTAGCATCTAATGTCTACCTGGGTGAAAAAAAAATTTACATATTCAAAATCACTCTGAACTTGCTGCCAGATCTCTGGATGTGGGCCCTTGAAAGTGCAGGGCCCAGGGATTTCCTCTTCCATTCTTCTTTGCATTCCAGCTGTGGCTTCCCTGCAGAAGGACGGTGGAGGCCAGCGTCTAGGTCAGACGGGAGTCACGGCTGGGAGGGAAGCTAATAAAGAGATTGCTCTTACTTTCCCCACCCTGCAGCCCCGAACCTACACAGTTGAGTTCTTAGAAGTTACATTTCCATATAAGGCCAAAGGCTTATCCAGGCAGCAGAGTTAAGGAGAGAGTGGGGAGATTTAGCGTAGGTTGAGGGGCCCTGCAGGAGGAGACAGCCTGGGAGGGGGAGTTAGAATGAAGATTCAGGGTCTTGCAGAGAGAGCGCAGCTAGACACAGCTTCTGGGGTACACAGAGAGGCATTTGGCTCCCCACCTTGGGGCTTGGGAAGACTTCCAGGAGGAGATGGCATGCTGGTTCCTGACGGTCACATTTCCCATTTAGGAGGATAATGAATAGATTTGGAGCAAGAATGAAGAAAGTAAACATCTAGGTACATTTGGGCTCCTCGTCTGCTGTAGATGAGCATCAGACTGTCAACGCTGTATCCCAGTGCCTAGCCAAACATAATTGCATAATAAATGTTGTGGAATGAATGAAAATTCATTGAAATAGGCTGGCATGGTGGCTCATGCCTGTAATCCTAGCACTTTGGGAGACCGAGATGGGCGGATCATGGGGTTGGGAGTTTGAGACCAGCCTGGCCAACATGGTGAAACCCTGTCTCTTAATAAAAATATAAAAATTAGCTGGGTGTGGTGGCGTGCATCTGTAATCCCAGCTACTTGGGAGGCTAAGGCAGGAGAATTGCTTGAATCTGGGAGGTGGAGGTTGCAGTGAGCTGAGATCATGCCACTGCACTCTAGCCTGGGCGACAGAGTGAGATTCTGTCTAAAAAAAAAAAATTGAAATAATTATTTTAATTAATTACTTAAAATAAAAATAATTATTTTCTATTTAGAAAAGAAGATTTTAACTCTCCTTTCCTGAATCCAGTAAAGCAGGGACTGTTTTGCCGCTTCACCCCAGGGGACATCTGATGATTTCTGGAGACATTTTGGTTGTGCAGAAGGGGCAGGCTTTGGGGTTAGAGGTGAGACACGTTGTTAAACATCCTGCCATGCACAGGTGGCCCAGCCTCTGCCACCTGACGTGAAAAAGATTTGTCCCACCCAAGATACCAAGAGTGCCCAGGCTGAGGATGCTGCACCCGTGGGGTGAGAGGCTGTGGGCTGGACCTGTGGGGGCAGCTGGCCACTGGCAGTCCACTCTCACTTTTCTGCTCACCTGCAGCCTTGTTGCAGGCAAGGAGGCTGGCACGTGGCCATGGCCAGGCTCAGGAGCCCAGCAGGCAGGCTCCGTGTTCCGCTGCTCCTGCTCCTGCAGCTGCCTTCACTGAGCTTCTTCCTGGTGGCCCTGATACCCAGATGCTGACAGACTGCAGGGAGGCCCCGTCCTGCCTGGCTGGCTGGGGACCCTGTCTTGGGCTCTGAGAATTCAGTGCTTGGCAACAGAAAGCAGTTTCCTCCTTTTTCTCTTACATTCCTGGGATGCAGCCCCCCCCCCCCCCCCCACCCGATGCCCTAGGAGTAGGGGAGGGCAGAGTAATCCTCAGGGCAAAGCGTTCATGTCCAGCTTTGCTACACTCTTCCGGTTGTTGTCCAGCACAGATGATCAAGTCCAGGGTGGCCAGTCAGGGCAGAGTCTGTGCCCTCCCTAGGTCTCCCTGACCCTCAGGCCTTGCTCTTCCTCAGCTCCGAGGACCACATGGCCTTGTAGAGCAGGAACGGGGGAAGGGACGGAGGGCAGAACATCTGCCATCCTGCCGCCGGATGCTCCAGCCACTGCCTGGATGCACCACACACACTGTCTCCGCCGCTGGATTTCTCTGCCCCCCTTCCCCAGATAACGCCGCCCCAAGTCCCATCTGTGCTTCAAGCTCCCTCCAGAGCCCTCCCACCCTCAGCCCATGCTCAATCTCCCTTGCCATCCTGTGACACTAATGGGGCACAGTGCAAGGTTCAGTCTCAGATGGGCTCTCCCTTGAGGTACTGCCTCCTTAACCAGCTGTAAGCCGCAGGATGGCAGAGCCACATGCCCCTCTGGAGACTCACATGTGCAGTGAGTAAAATGTGTTGAGGATGCATTGCACCCCACGTCCCCTGCCACGTGTTCTGCCTGTGTGGTCACCACAGTCTCGTGAGTGCTAATGCTGACATCTTGCCTGTTTCTCATATGAGAAGCAGAGGCTTGGTGAGGAGACGAAATTGCTAACCAATTGTGCGTTAGAACAATTGTGGGTACCTCATCCGGTGTGCCTCCAGGAGTGGCTGTGGGCCTGCGGTAGGCACTCAAAGAAGACTTGGCCATGTGGGATGACGCTGATGTGGACAGAGCTAAGGGGGTGCCCCATGACCCAGGCAGGTGGCAGTCATGCGAGGTCCAGGAAAATGTTGCTTGAATTCCTCAGAGTCTCTGTTCTTTCTCCTCTTTTCATGTCGGCATTCTTTCTAGGTTGCAGGGTGGAGGGGACAGAGAGTGCACATGTCCCTCTGTCTCCTGGAGGCGGACACCTCCCTTGCCTGCTGGGGGCTGAGCCACTCCCTTGCCACCATCTGTGCTGCTCCGTGTGGCCCCGACTGACTGTGGCTCATATTCTGGACTTTGAGTCGTCTCTGTTTTACAGCGTGTGTCTGACACACTGCTTAAGGATTAATTAGCTGCTGTTCAATGAGCACTTAGGCTGGAGATGGGCTCAGTTCCATGCTAATGTGGCTGGGGAACTGTGGAGTCCAGCCCCAGGGGTGGAGGAAGACGGCCACATGATCCAGAGGTTGGGTTGGGAAGAAGTGGCCCTGTCTGGCCAGGCTGGCCAGGCACAGTGCTCTCTCCTGGGCTGGGAGCCACAGACCTAAGGGGCTGCTGTGTCCCCAGGTGCCTTAGCAGAGGGTGTTCATTTTATTCAGTTCCAGAAATGACTTTTGCCTCTGTTTGAGAGGTTCTTCTCAGCACAGCCAACACAAGGAGCCATAGAGTAAAAGCCTGTTCCATCTTGCTGGGGTCACAGGTGAGCCAGCATCAGCTTCTGGCCCACTCTCCTTTTGCAGCTCACAGCTTCACTTAATTAGCCAGGAAGATTTGGGCTAATGTAAGCTGACCAGGCACAGGCATGTGAGGACCTTTGGGTCTTCTTTGTGCAAACGCACTAAAGAATCGTAAATTTAGGGCTGATCAGGCTCAAGGAAAGTGATCCAACCCTCCCATTGCACAGATGAGAAAAGCAAAGTCACAAGAGGGGAGGAGGGCCACCCAGGGCCAACAGTGGGTGAGAAACTTGAGACTAGAGGTCAGGATTCATGGGATCCAGCAGCCAATCCAAAGGAAATGAAGCCAGTGTGTCCAAGGAATGGCTGCACTCTCACGTTTGTGTCAGCACTGTTCACAACAGACAAGAATTGGATGCAACCTCAGGGTCATCAACAGATGAGTGGATAAGGAAAATAGGGTGGAGATACATAATGGAGTACCATTCAGCCATAAAAAAGAGGGAGGCCAAGGCAGGTGGCTCACTTGAGCCCAGGAGTTCAAGACCAGCCTAGGCAACACAGTGAAGCCCCACCTCTACTAAAAATACAAAACTTAGTTAGGTGTAGTTGTGCATTCCTGTAGTCCCAGCTACTTGGGAGGCTGAGTGGGGAAGGGTTACCTGAGCCTGGGAAGTTGTATCAGTCTTTTCTCATGCTGCTAATAAAAACATACCTGAGACTGGGTAATGTATAAAGGAAAGAGATTTAATGGACTCACAGTTCCACATAGCTGAGGAGGCCTTGCAACAATGGCAGAAGGCAAGGGAGAAGCAAAGGCATGTCTTACATGGCATCAGGCAAGAGAGTGTGTGCAGGGGAACTGCCCTTTATAAAATCATCAGCTCTCATAAGACTTATTCACTACCATGAGAACAGTGAGGGAGAACTGCCCCCATGATTCAAGTATCTCCACCTGGCCCCGCCCTTGACACGTGGGGATTATTACAATTCAAGGTGAGGTTTGGACGGGGACACAGCCAAGCCAGAAACAATACTTTGCATCCTTCAGTCCAGTCAAGTTGACACTCAATGTTAACCATCGCAGAAGTCGAGGTTGCAGCCAGCCAAGACTGTGCCACTGCACTCCATCCTGGGCTGTGGGAGTGAGAGACCCTGTCTCATAACAAACAAACAACAGACAAACAACAAGCCAAAGAGGGAAATCCTGTCATTTTCAACAACACGGATGGACCTGGAGGACATTATGTGAAGTGCAGCAGGCCAGGCACAGAGAGACAAATACCTTATGACCTCACTTACAGGTGGAATCTGAAACAGGTGAACTCACAGAAGCAGAGTAGAATGGTGGTTACCAGGGGCTGGGAGGAGGAGAGAAGTTTGGGGAGAATTTGGTCAAAGGACACAAAATTTCCATTAGAAGAGAGGAAGGAGTTCAAGAGATCTATTACATAACATGGTGACTAGTTAACAACAACGTATTGCAATCTTGAAGATGTGTTAAGAGGGTAGATGTTAAGTGTTTTCGCCAGAAAATAATGGCAAGTGCGTGAGGTGATGCATGTGTTAATTAGCTGGATTTAGCCATTCCACAGTGTCTGCATATTTTAAAACAACATGTTGTACAGGATAAATATATACAATCTTTTTGGTCAAAACAACATGAACAACTCAGGAGTCACAGTTTCCACTGCGTGCTTATGGCTGGCTGCCCAGCTCTGAGCTGGTGGGCTAGAGTCAACGCTAGGGCTGGCACCACAGTGAGGCAGGTGGGGCACCGAGGGTGTAACATTTAAAGAGGAATCACTCTCAGGGTCTCACAAGGGCCTGCCTAGCCCCACTCTAGTCCTGACCCTGGTCTGTGCAACGGAAGGAGGCATGCGAGCTGGGGGTTGCTCACTCAGCCCCCATGCCCTCCAAATTCCCCCTTGGTGAAAGAGGACTTGGCCTGGGGTGCTGGCACTGCCTAGGGTCTATGCATATCATGAAATACGTCAAAACAAATCTCAGTGCAACTCACTGTAAATCTCCTCTAAAAACACGCAAGAAGGCCGGGCGCAGTGGCTCATCTCAGCACTTTGGGAGGATAAGGCTGGTGGATCACCCGAGGTCAGGAGTTCAAAACCAGCCTGGCCAACGTGGCAAAACCCCATTTCTACTGAAAAATACAAAAATTAGCTGGGCATGGTGGTGCATGCCAGTAGTCCCAGGTACTTGCGAGGCTGAGTCAGGAGGATTGCTTAAACCCAGGAGTTAAGGGTTGCAGTGAGCCGAGATTGTGCCACCGTGCTCCAGCCTGGTTGACGGAGTGAGACTCAGTCTCAAAAACAAAAACAAAAACAAAAAAACCATGAGATACAGGCTGGGTGCGGCTGTTTACACCTGTAAACCCAGCACTTTGGGAGGCTGAGGCGGGAGGATCACTTGAGTTCAGAAGTGTGTGACCAGCCTGGGCAACATAGTGAGACCTCATCTTTAGTTTTAAATATGTATATATATATATATGAGACACATCTTTACCATTAGTCCGGGCATCCAGGGGTTCAGACAGCTTAGTCAGCCCTCATGCCTTCCCCTAGCCCCACTTTCTCCCGTTCCTGCTTCAGCTCAGCTCCTTTCTGTTGGCCTGGTTTCCTTATTGGCTATGCCTTCATGGTGGCAATATGCTGCCATAGTTCCAGCCACGCTTTTCTCCTGACCTCTTTCCCAGAAGGCCCTGCAGAAGTCCCATGGCATTTATTTGCTCAGCTTGGATCACATGCCCATGGCTGGACCAACCACTATGGCCAGAGAAATGCAGTGCTCTGATTGGTCAGGTTTGAATCACATGTCCACTCCTGGGAACAGGGTAGGCAGGCTACCACCCAAACTAAATGTCTAGGGGTGGGGAGGGGTGTTCCCGGGAGAAATCAGAGAACACTTATCAAAAAGGAGGGGCGGGAATGAAGCAGACAGAAGATGCAGTGAGCATCCAGGGCAGTTCCACCAACCAAGACAGACCAAGGCCCCCGCAGACAGACACCCACCCCTGTGCTGCTGAGCCTGTGGGTCGTTGTCCATACCCCACCCACCTGAGTTTTCTGACCCCATCCCGGGGTACAGTTCGAATTTAAATAGCAGTTCAGTCCAATCTAGTAGAATTGACTCTAGCTGATGTAGTCCTGGAAGTGAAATTTCAAAGCGGTATTTAATTCAGACTTAATTGTCATGACTTCCAGTGGTCTTGCAGGTATTAATTGTTTAAAAAACACTTAATGAGACTTAATCAGTTCATCTAAACAAACCACAGGCCAGGAGCAATTTGTTGACACCTCAGTCAGACAACTCTGGGTGCCTGCTGGGCCAGGCGCAAATGCAGATTGGGAGGGGGTGGCTGGGGAAAGGCGGCTGGGCGTGTTCTTTCCTCCAGAGAACCCCTGTGAGTGATTTCTCATGACCCTCTACCTCCACCCTGCTCTGAGGTTCCTAGACTTGAAAGGAACATTGCCGCATTTTCACTGTGTCCTCTGGCCACTGAGCTGAGCCCTTGGCCCCTACCCCCTGCTTCCCAAGCTTGGGAGAGTTTCCAGGGCTTCCCAAGTAGATCTTGTGATTCTCATCCTGTCTGCTCATGTTCTATCCTTTGATGGATGGTGAGCTCAGAGGCTGGGGCGGGGTGAGGATGTGGCTTCTCTCTGGTCAGGCCAGTTTTCAGGCCTCCTGACCCCAGGCTCTGTGCACTATCCTTCAGTGTTGTACCAGTGAAATCCCCCTTTCCTCCAACGCTCCTGCCCTGGGCTGTGTTGTCACTGAAGTGTTGTGGTGTTGGGTGTTGGGATCCAACAGCCTCTGACCCCAAGTAGCTAGGTGACTTTGGACAAGAGATTTCACCCCTCTAAATGGTGCATCACATACAGTGGGGGTGTAGAAGTGGCAGCCACAGGGGCCCCTTGGGAGGACTGGGCTAGGGCAGGCGAGGTGTTGTCTGCACAGTGCCGGCCCAGCGCCCACATCCGTGTTGGCTATTATTATTATTATTAGATCTGCAACATTTATTATTTCAGTCCTAACCATGGGCAGGCACCTCGCCAAGTTCTGTGCGTGCAAAGACAAACACATTGTCTTTGCCTGTGGGGCGACGAGTGAATAGACAATTACGATTCAGTGTGATGTTAGCTTTTATAGCTATCTTATTTCAAACGGAATTAAAGCGGTCTGTTTTATCTTGACATACCTTCGGCTATGTCAAGCGCTAGGACCGTGATGAGCTCAGGTGCCGTGAGAGCACTGAGGTGGGCAGAATCTCTTAGTGGAGGGAAGTCAGGGTAGGCTTCCTGGAGGAGGTGCTGATGAGTGTCTCTGCTGCCATGAGAAGCCACCTCTCCTCTGTTCCCATTGGGGTCAGAGGCTGGAGCTCTTCAGGCTGCAGTCTGAGCCTGTTCCACTCCGGGTTGTGTGAAATCATCATGGGCTCAGCAGCTTGGGACACCCTCCAACTGCAGCCCCATCTCCTGGAGCAGCTATGCCTCCTACTACTGACTTTGTGGTCCCCTGAAGTGAGAACTTGGTCACTTCAGGTCCCTGGGTAGCAGGGGTTTGGCTCGTGCTGCACACCTCTACCGAGAGAGGTGTGAAGCCTGCACCTCTGTGGCGTCAGGGGAAGGAGGGCTCCTACTTTTGTGAAGGGAGAGGGAGGATGCGCTTGGGGGCTCTGGGAACCAGCAAGTCAGGAGGGCTGGGCTCTGACCCCAGGCCAAGTGCAGTGAAGGTTGTGAGGCCACTTGAGGTCCTTGCCAGAAGCAACACCACCGCTGCCTCTTTCTGGCTTTCTGAGGGGGACGGATCTGGGATTGCCCCTTGGCCAGTCCTGGGCACAACTCCTAGCCTTTCAGACCTTTGTTTGTTCTCTTTAAAGCGGGGAGAGTTGCACCTGTTTCTTAGGATCCTTGCAAGAGAATCCAAGAAAGATGTTTTTCTGGAGACCAGCACCTGGTGGATTTTTAGGTGAGCTTCCTCCTGCCCACCGCCTAGCGGACACTTTCCCTCAAACTCTTGGAGTGGCTCCTGTTCACCCCTCAGCCTCCTGAAAGCCCTGACCAGGACATCGGCCTCCCATCCACCAACCAAGGGGGTTTTTAGTGCCCGGGATGAAAGAGCTGTGTTTGCAGGCGTGTTTGTGTTTCTCTTAGCTTGGGGCATCCCTGGAGCATTGAGCTGTCTGGAGTCTAGGTCCTGCTACTTCTGTAGCTCTGAGCATAGCCCAGGCGTTAGCCCAGACACTGTGGGGGGGTCATGAAGCCACAGGTGGGGTCTGACTGTGCCTGTCCCCTTCTAGAGCTGGGGCTCCAAGGCCGATGTGCTTATGTGTTGTTCTTTTTTGAACCTGTATTGGCTTTGCTTTGTGCCCTGGTGGTGGCAGCAGCCACTGTCACAAGAGCCGCAGCAGAGCCCAGTGGAAGATTCTGCAGATGCGGAGGCGGTGTCTTGTGGCGGCCACGGGGGCTCCCATGGCCCCTTTGTCTTCCCATTGGCCTGGCTTCTCCACACACTCCCATCCTTGTGCCCGACTCCTCGGGGACTGCTGCGGCACAGAGGCGACCTCTGACTCTGTCCTTAGCTTTCTACTCAAGCGGCCGGTCAGACTCCCGGGAGCGATCGGTCAGTCTCTGGGCGAGGCGGGTGGCAGATACAGCATCCGTAATAACGATTGCAGAATTATTTCTTGGCCATGGAGGCTGGGGACAGAGTGTGTCACTAGGGCAATTCGGGTTGGCTAATTGGGCAATTTAAAACACAGGGTTTGAAAGGCCGGCCGCTCTGCCGCTCTGGGAACCCAGCAGTTGAGGAGACGGGTATGCGTTCATGCTGTGATGGCGGGTCCTTCTGGGACTCACACATCAGGACCAGGGGCAGGACAGGGCGGCGGTCCCAGCCCTGAGTCCCCCTGTCACCATGGTGACCGTGGAGAGAACTTTCTCCTATCTGGACCTCTCCCCATCACAGAACCGGGCTGTGGAGAGCAGGGGACTTCTCAGGTCCTGTTTGATGCTGTTTCCCGGCCAGCTCCCGCCGCTACCTCTGTATTCCTTTTGAATGTGTATTTGGAAACTTGATCTATTACAGACACAGCTGGGCTTTGGTGTGGGGACTGTTTTTAAGACGTTCACATTGGACCTGGGCTGGGACTCCGGCCAGGGAGTGCTTGCCCCTTCTGGAGTGAGAGGGGCCAGCAGTGTCTCCTACATTGAAAGATGAGGTCCCAGTCCTCTCGGGGCTGGGCCTGTTCTCTTTGCCAGCTGGGGTCCTGTCTCAGATGTGGGCTCTGTGGCGGATGCGATCCTATCTCCAGATGTGGCAGCCAGGGCCAGCATTGAGAATCATCATGGCTGCAGGAGGTGAGACATTTCAGAGGCAGGGCCATTGTGCCTGGGTCTTCCTAAGGCTGGAGTTGGGTGGGTAGAGAGAGACCCCCTTGACCCGACCCTGAGAGGTTGGCCCTGATGAATATGACTTCCAGAACTAAAATATGGCTGGAGGCCCCATTTCCGTGTCCCCATCGAAGCTACCTGCTCCCTGGCCTCCTTGGAATTCAGGCAGTGCTGCCTGAGTTGCCTCCTGGCGTTGCTTTTCTGTGATTCTCCTTTTAGCTGACCTTTCTGCTTTGAAATTGAGGACCACAGGGCTCATCACAGCCCGAGGTGAGGACGTTGCTTCACTTCATTCTTTTGCTGAGGGAAAAACCAAACCCAAACAAACCTTCTCAGTAGCAGACCCCGCACCCTGACGACTCGGCCACAGCCCAGCAGCCTTGCTCACGGGATATTCATCCTGGTCTTTCTGGAGGAAAATCGAAGGGAGAAAGGTTTATTCTCCACTTTCCAGAAGGGAGAAAGGTTTATTCTCCTCTTTCCAGAAGGGAGGAAGGTTTATTCTCTACTTTCCAAGGAGGGCTGCTGTTTCTCCAAGGAAGTCTCCCCCTTGCCTGGGGAAAGAAGGCTCAAAACTGGGGTCCCCCATGGGAGCCCTGGCCCTGCGGTGCTGGGGAGGGGCGGACTGGGCTCAGCAGAGCCAGAAGCGACCTTCTTCTGAGAGACGATTTGCTCCTCTCTGGCAGTTTCCTCTCCTGCTGCTATTTTATGAGCAGGATGTTTACCCTCACAGGGTTTTAGAGCAAAGCTTAGCCTTGCTTGGGGGCTTCAGATTTGTGTACAGAGTGCGAGCCAATAAGACTCCAGCCAGTTGGGGGTGTTCTGGCCCAATGGGCACCCTCAGAGCTGTGGAGCCATTTGTCCCCAAGTGACATGGTTGGGCTGGCCCTGGCTTGGACCAGGCCCCTGGCAGGGAGGGAAGACAGGGCCCCCTTGGGTCTCCGAAAGGTTCTGTGGGTTGTGCACTGCTCAAGGGCACCGATCTAACAGCTGAGCAGGTGCTGAAATCCAGCCTGCATCTGCTCTCCCACACTCATGCCTGGCTGAGGCTGTGTCTACCTTGAGGAAGGGGCACTTTCTTCTTTGCACAAAAGTCTCTGTATAGTTCAGCAGTGGTCCTGGGACCTGCCTGGGCTGATTTCAGAGGAAATGCATATTAACCATGTCTTTTGTTTTCTGTATTCTGATGCTTTCCTATCTCAGGGGCTTTGCTAACCCTGGAAAAACTGCCCTTCCGAGGGTGATCCAATTTCTAGAGAGAGCAAACAGCTCTGGAGAGAGTTTTTCAAGTGCAAACCAAGCTATCTAGAGCCCCCAAGCATCTCCTGTATTAGGCTCTTACACTCTGAGCTACCAGCTGTCTGCCTTAATCATACCAGGGCCAGGCACGGGACAGCCAGGCAGGCCGGAGTCTGCTGAAATGATTCAAGCTGGCCAGTCCGTTCCTTCCTGCAGAGACCACAATCAATGTGGTTTTGGCCACCTTCCCTCCCCACTTCCCTCCCCACCAGCCCTGGCGCTTCCCCATGTGGCCCTGCCTTCTGTATCTAGGGAACTGGTAACATAATAGCTCATTTACATATACGTCTTACCATACCTGGTGAAAACACATCCTGGGGACCTTTAAAACGTGTCGAGAGAGGCCATCTGGGGAAGAGCACCTCAGAGATCACCTTCTGCAAATCTACCCTCCAGTCCAGGGCCAGCCCAAGGCAGGCTCTGCCGTGGTGTTCTGAGGGTGAGTCAATTCGGGGCAGAAGTGTATCCTATGGGAGGCAAGGGGCCGTGTGCTTCTGGAGAAGAGTGAGGTGAGGATAAGTGAGAGGGAGATGAGCAAGGGCTCCTGGATCCTCAGGACTCAGCCAGACTTGGACTTTAATCCTGGCTGCACTCAGCAGGTGGGAGATATTGGGCCAGCTGAGGAAGCTTGCTGACCCTCAGTTTCCTAGCTGGAAAACTGGGGCCAAACTCTCTTCCATAGACCTATGGGGAGTAATCCATGAATATGCAAGGCGTGCTCCCATCTGGATGAATAATGACCCCCAAACTGTCCATATCCTAATCCCTAGAACCTATGAGAGCTATGTTATTAGGCAAAAGGGAATTTGCAGGTGTGATCCCGTGATGGGAGATGATCCTGGACTACCCAGGCGGGACTGGTGTCATCACAATGATCCATATAAGAGATGAAGGAAGGACAGACAGAGGAGATGCCTCCTTTGCCTAAGTGATCATGGAAGCAGAGCTTGGAGTGATGTGACCACAAGCCAGGGAATGCAGGCGGCCTCCAGAAGCTGGAAGAGACAAAAACAGATTCTCCCCACTCCTAGAGCCCCCAGAAACTCTAACTCTGCCGATGTCTTGATTTTAGCTCCATAAAACTTATTTCAGACTTCTGACCTCTAGCAATGTAAGAGAATAAATATGTGTTGTCTCAAGCCACCAGGTTTATAGTGATTTTTGGTTGTTATTCCGAGTACAGCATAGCTGGTACAAGCTCTAATTCTGAGGACCAGTATCCCTGGATGAGTCTTGGTCTGTGTGACCTTGGGGATATTACCTAACCTCTCTGTGCCTCGGTTTCCCCATCTGTTAGGTGGGGACGAGAATACTTCCCAGATCATGTCATTGTTAGTATTATGTCTGGCATGTGTGGAGAACTTGTTGAATGCTTTATTTAAGAATTTTTTTCTCTCAGCTTTTATTTCTAATTCAGGGGTACATGTGCAGGATGTGCAGGTCTGTTACATGGGTAAATGTGTGCCATGGTGGCTTACTGCACAGATCATCCCATCACCCAGGTATTAAGCCCAGCATATATTAGCTGTTCTTCTGATGTTCTCCCTCCCACATCCCACAAATCCCAGTGTGCGCTGTTCCCCGCCGCCCCATGTGTCCATGCATTCTCATCCATCAGCTCCACTTATAAGTGAGAAAATGTGGCATTTGATTGTCTGTTCCTGAGTTAGTTTGCTGAGAATAATGACTTCCAACTCCATGCTCCTACAAGGGACATGATCTCATCCCTTTTTATGGCTGCATAGTATTCCATGGTGTATATGTACCACACTTTCTTTATCCAGTCTATTACTCATGGGCATTTAGGTTGATTCCATGATTTACTTTGCTATTATAAATAGTGCTGCAATCAACATGTGTGTGCATGTATCTTTATAATAGAATGATTTATATTCCTCTGGGTATATGCCTAGTAATGGGATTGCCGTGTCAAATGATATTTCTGGTTCTAGGTCTTTGAGGAATTGCCACACTGTCGTCCACAATAGTTGAACTAATGTACACTCCCACCAACAGCTTGAAAGTGTTCCCTTTTCTCCACAACCTTGTCAACATCTGTTGTTTTCTGACTTTTTAATAATAACTGTTCTGATTGGTATCTCATTGAGATGGTATCTCATTGTGGTTTTGATTTGGATTTCTCTAATGATTAGTGATGTTGAGCTTTTTTTTCCCCCCATATGATTATTGGCAGCATCCCATGTCTTCTTTTGGGAAGTGTCTGTATATAGATATTACTATTATCTACATGTAGATCAAGACCTACAACCAAGGACCCGGTCTTTTCCCTGTTCAGGACACAGGGTCTCCATGAAGATGTTGTGGATAAATTCTTACTGGAGGATGGAGGGAGGTGTCAGATCTAGTCCATGGTCCTCAGGTGACAGATGGGAACCTGAGGTCACAGCCAGAGATTCTAGGGTCACCCAGCAGGTTAAAGTCGGTTGGATGCACAGGTTTCCAGGTCCCAGGGTGGTGATGTCTGGACACACTAGGCCACCTCTAGGTGCTACTGTGCATGTGACCAAAGGGGGACCGCCATCTGCAGGCAGCCGTGGGGTCAGTGACGTGGCTCTTGGAGGCCTGCGCTGCTCACTGGTTAGGGTCCAGCTCCTGCTTCTCACCTCTGCTGTGTCACCCCCACCCCTGGCCATCCAGCACCCTCCTACCTGAGGCAGATGAGCAAGTCTGTTCCTCAAATTAACATCACCTTCCCGTGACATTGAGCCGCGATTTTGCTACCATGAGTTGGATTGGTGTGAACTGTGGCCTACCCAGAGCCAGGGAAATGAATTAAAAATGCTTTTTCAGAAATATTCTCTACTCAAAAAGTCTACAGTTCATTTTAGAAATTCTTTGTTGCTAAAGTGAAAATACTGATTTCATTGTGAACCTCCCAGCAGGGAAAGCAAAAAGGGAAACTTGATTGGTTTCATAATACACCTGGTCTCAAAGATGGGAAAGCTTTCTCTGCCTCTGAAGCCTGCAGGAAATTGCTGAAACATATTCTTAACACTCCTGTGTGCATGCACATATTTCTTGGGTCATTTATATGCATTTGTATATCCTTTTTTATACAAATGGACTCATACTGTATTTGCTCTTCTGCAATTGCTTTCCTCTCTTTTTTATTCTACTTTTAAGTTCTGGGGTACATGTGAAGAATGTGCTGGTTTGTTACATAGGTTTACGTGTGCCGTGGTAGTTTGCTGCGCCCATTAACTCGTTATCCACATTGTATATTTTTCCTAATGTATCCCTCCCCTAGTCCCTACTCCGAGACGGGTCCCGGTGTGTGATGTTCCCCTCCCTGTTTCCAGGTGTTCTCATTGTTCAACTCCCACTTATGAGTGACAGCATTCGGTGTTTGGTTTTCTGCTCCTGTGTTACTTTGCTGAGAATGATGGTTTCCAGTTTCATCCATGTCCCTGCAAAGGATATAACAGCAGGCTCACTCAGGCCAGTGCTTCTCAACCTTGGCTGCAGGTTAGAACAACTTCCCTTTTCAAAATCCCAATGCCTAGGCCACACCCCATACTAGGTCAGAATCTCTGAGGGCTGGGACCCAGATATCCGTTGTGAAAGATCTCTGAGTCATTCCAATGTGCAGTCGTGGCCGAGGACCACTTCTCTGGACTGTGTGTCTGAATTCAAATTTTCCCTTGTTCAAAAAAAAAATCACTTTATTTATATTTTCCTTGAATCTGATATTTACTTATGTGTAATTTTTCAATTTCGTGTTGTATATTTTTATAAATTGCTTCAGGTTCTCTCTGAGATGAGATATGATGTAGACAAAAATGATAAACTTGTATTTAAACCACATTAAAAGAAATTCTCTGTTGCATTGATCTGGGCCCATACTCTTTTTTTTTTTTTTTTTTTTAAATATATATTTTATTGCATTTTAGGTTTTGGGGTACATGTGAAGAACATGCAGGATTGTTGCATAGGTACATACATGGCAACGTGATTTGTTGCCTTCCTCCCCATCACCTATATCTGGCATTTCTCCCTATGTTATCGCTCTACAACTCCCCACTCCCCCGACCCTCCCCTAGTTCCCCCCGACAGACCCAGTGTGTGATGCTCCCCTCCGTGTGTCCATGTGTTCTCATTGTTCAACACCCACCTATGAGTGAGAACATGTGGTGTTTGATTTTCTGTTCTTGTGTCAGTTTGCTGAGAATGATGGTTTCCAGGTTCATGGGCCCACACTCTTGAGGCCTCAAGCATCGTTTTCAGTTGTTTAACTCTAAAAGGGAGCTGT
>CAUYQU010044031.1:0-50850 GCA_963574635.1 Cheracebus regulus
CTATTTTAAAAGTGACCACATAACTGGAAGTCAATCACTCCCCAGCAATTGCATAGCATTTCACAGGTTTAAATAAAATATTGGTTGGCTGCTTATTTGTTATTTTCATCCCCTATTCCTTCCTGTCTCCATTGTTAAACACAGTTATTGGCATAAAAGAGGTTTTTAATACGCATTTTTAGACTGTATTCTAGCCTGGGCAATAAAACAAGAATCCCATTCTCTCTCCCTCTTTCTCTTCCTCTTTCTTTCTATCTTTCATTCTTTCTTTCTTTTGCTGTTTCTTTCTCCTTTTCTCTTTTTCTAAAATCTCTTCTTCTTTCTCTTTCATTCTTTCTTTCTTTTGCTGTTTTTCTTTCTCCTTTTCTCTCTTTTTCTAAAATCTCCTCTTTCTTTCTCTCTTTCTTTTTATTCTAAAAAAAAAAAAATAAGAGCAAGACCACATGTACCATATGGAAGAGTCTATTGGTCAAGGGCGCTAAAGAGCTTTGAAGTCAAATCTGAACTCTACCGCTAACCAATTGTGTGACCCATGGCAAGTCACTTAATATCTCCAGACCTCAGTCTCCTCATTTGTAAAATGGGGGAGTAACAGGGCCTACCCTACAGAATTGTTGTGAAGTGTAAATGAATAGTTAGCAACGAGATATAGACATATGTGCTGAATATGGAATGATCTTCAAATCATAGTGTTAAGTGGTTAATATGCATGTTTGGCCACATATATTAAGACAAGTAAAACAATGACAAAGTTGGAAGGAGAATATGTATGTGTTAATATATGTAGGGAATTTATCTCATAAAACATAAGAAAATGAGAATGTGAAGTCTGGAAGAAAAACCTCACTTTTCACCCTTTGTACTCTGATTTTAATACAAGTTCTGAAAACAAAAGCAAAACCTAAAAATACTCAAACCACTATCAATAAGTACTACTGATGATTCTGATATACAGCTAAGAACGGTACCCAGTGGTAATCCAACTGCCTGCTCAGGATGAGGCAGTGGGGATGTGTGACGAAGCTGTGTAAGATACTGGCCTGCCCCAAAGGAGCCACCACTCTAAAGGCAGAGCCATTATCACAAACAGAACTCCTGCCCTTAGTGTTAAGAGTGGTGGGGAGGGTGGCAAGGGTGAGAAATGGCTGAGCTCTGAGCCTACTGCAGCTGAGCTGGGTTCTTACTGCTTTGTCTAGGACTAAGAAATTACTGCCAGACCAGGAAGTCAGCTGATGTGATCCCTGGCCTGAGTAACCATCTCCCCGCTACAATCTTGCTGCTTCTGTGACTTCTACATAAAAACTCAGTAAAACAAGGGTAACTATTGCTAAGGCAAGTGGGCCTGGGAGATGAGGGAGGCCAGGCAGCTGTGTGGCTCCCCAAATCCCAATCCTAGCAGCCCATGCTTGCTTCCTCACCTGTAAAACAGGGCTAACAACAGGTACCTACCTCATAGGGTTGTTGTGAGGACTAAATGAGTTACTGACATTAAAAATAATAACTGATAGTTACTGTTTACAAGTCAGGCATGTAGTAAGCTATAGGTGTGTTAATTCACTGAATCCTCACAACTACCCTAGAAAGTAGATATAATTATCATCTTCATTTTTTCTGTCCTTTTCATTACTGAGATTACATACTTCTCAGGATATCATCTTGCATTTCAGATGAGGAAACTGAGGCACAGAGAGGTTAAACTACTTGGTTATATGACAAGTAACAGAAATGAGATTTAAATTTAGACAGTCTGACTTGAGAGCCACGCAAGAATATGCTTTTTTTTTTTTTTTTTGAGACACAGTTTTGCTCTTGTCGCCCAGGCTGGAGTGCACTGGCATGATCTTGGCTCACGGCAACCTCCACCTCCTGGGTTCAAGCAATTCTCTCACTTCAGCCTCCTGAGTAGCTGGGGTTACAGGCACGCGCCACCATGTCCAGCTAATTTTTGTATTTTTAGTAGAGATGGGGTTTCACCATGTTGGCCAGGCTGGTCTCAACTCCTGACCTCAAGTGATCCACCTGCCTCAGCCTCCCAAAGTACTGGGATTACAGGTCTGAGCCACCATGCCCGGCCAAGAACACTGCTTTTAAAAGTTAATATACAAGTAAAGATAGTACTTGGCTTGTTGTAAGGGCTCAATATGAACTATTATTATAAAGAAGAAGGTGCCAACAGTTAGGATGACTAATGTGGACAAACTGCATGGAGCCCCTTGATTTCCTGCCCAGCTAGCTTTCAGGTATCCACTACCCTCCTTATTCTCTGGCCTCCATCTCTCCCATCTGTCACTGGGGCCAACAGCTCTCCATTCAGCCCTGTGGAGGCCCAAATAGCCAGAGCAGATTCAACAATAGCCCCTGACTCCTGTCTACAACTGGGGCTTAAGAAAGAGACAGGTCGTAGAGAAGCCTGGCTCACCCATACCAATGCCAATCTCACAGGACACAGAGTGCCTCTCTAATAAGTACTTGGGGGAACTGACAGGATGAACTGTATCTAAATTCTAAACTCTCTGGAAGCTGCTTCTGCTTTAAGTCCAACCTACCTTTGAGGGTAAAGAATAGTGTAAGATGACATGAATTTTGGAAGAGTTCTAAAATTCCCTCCTAGACCTGATATCCTGAAGCTTAAGAAATTAATTACTGGCCAGGCACAGTGGATTATGTCTGTAATCCCAGCACTTTGGGAGGCAGAGGCGGGCAGATCACAAGGTCAAGAGATCGAGACTATCCTGGTCAACACAGTGAAATCCCGTCTCTACTAAAAAAATACAAAAATTAGCTGGGCGTGGTGGCGCATGCCTATAGTCCCAGCTACTCGGGAGACTGAGGTGGGAGAATTGCTTGAACCTAGGAGGCAGAGGTTGCAGTGAGCCAAGATTGTGCCACTGCACTCCAGCCTGCCGCCTGGCAACAGAGTTAGAATGTCTCAAAAAAAAAAAAAAAAAAAAATTAATTACTGCTCACCTTCTATCCCCCTTTCATTATGACTTTAGTCTGTTCCTTTCAGCAGCCCACATTAAGCCACTTTAAATGATCTTCCTGTTAGGGGGAGTTTCCAGTTTGTGTTGCCTTCTCTGAGTCCACCATTCCATGCCTGAGGATTTATAGCAACACAGTCCCAGAAGACCCATGATGACGACTTGGGAGGTAAGGGATTCCCCACCCACCAAGCCTAGAACCCACAGTTTTTAGCCCCATTGTTGGGTCGGCCTTCTTAGCCACGTGACATCTGTTCCAGGTCTCCCTCCTGCTGTGTTCCCATCTCTAAGGGCGGAGACTCACCAGCACTGTTGGCCTCTGACTCCAGTAGGTGGATGTCATTGCAGTCCGCCAGTGAGTGCTCTAGGCAGAGCTGCAGGAAGCGGGCCTGGGTACGGGTGACTCGCTTCAGAAGTGACAGCAGGGCCACTGTCTGCTCACACTCATTCCAGCCCTTGAACCAGCCAGCGAGGATGCCCACCTGGTCTCGGAACATCATGGTGCCGGGCCTGGGGCCAGGGTGGGGGGGTGGCGGTGGCGAGGGCCAGCGCCGTCACATGGTCCCGGCTCTGGCCTCGTGTTACCTTTCCCCTGAGGGCCAGGGCTTAAGGACGTTTCTGGGCGTGGTGGCAACGGTTGTTGGGGGAGAAGGAAGCCTGCTCACATTGGGGGAGGTCTTGGTCCAGCCACGCCTCTTCAGTCTCCTGAAAAAGGAAGCAAAGGGGTCAAACAGAAATAAGGGGCTGAAACTTGCCTGATGAGTATGGGTTGAGGGGGCGTGAAGGCCTCGTGCGTTTCTCTTTCAGGGTACTTGCTCTGCTGAGCTCCTAGAAGATGAAGCCAACACCAGATATTAAAGCAACTTTCACTCAAATCTCGAAATCCAGAGAAAAGGCTTGCTGGGACTTAGATGCCTATCACAGAGACCAAGGAGATGCTGGCCCTCGCACCTGGCTATCATAGTGTCAAAGGAAGTGGAGTTAACGTAGAAAATAAATTGGAAAGATTTTTCAGAAATGTGAAACAGGAGGCTGCAAATTATGAGAAAAGATATGAATTGATGGCAATCTGGCCCAAGGTGACATGACTAAGCAGAGCATATTTCTGACCTTGCTGGTTTCTGGCCACCTTCTCTGAGAGCTGGACACTGTGACTGCTAACCTACTGATACGATTCCAAGGGCTCTCTCTCTCTCTCTCTCTCTTTTTTGGAAATGGAGTCTTACTCTGTTGCCCAGGCTGGAGTGCAGTGGTGTAATCTTGGCTCATTGCAACCTCTGCCCCCAGGGTTCAAGCGATTCTCCTGCTTCAGCCTCCCGAGTAAGTAGCTGGGATCACAGGCGGGTACCATCATGCCCAGCTAATTTTTGTATTTTTAGTAGAGATGGGGTTTCACCATGTTAGTCAGGCTAGTCTTGAACTCCCAAAGTGCTGGGATTAGGTATGAGCCATTGCACTCGGCCAGGGGCTCTTTAAATTACTTCAAGCTAGACCCAAAATGCTGAGTAGAGGATGGATGGTGGGGTAGTGACCCTGGCAGAGATCTCAGGTATGCAGCCGGCCATCTGATCAGTAACTGGCTGGGTATCTATCAGGTATGGGCATGCTCAGAGGCCTTTTCAAAGATCACCAACAGGCTGAGGGAATCTCACCCTCTCAAACCCAGCTCCCTGACTCTGGAAAAGGTACAGCTCTCATTTCTCAGATTTTACCTATCTCTACTCTGAGGTGAATCACTCCCTGCCCTCTTAATTTCCCTGAAGGCTGCTTCAAACCCAAACTCTCTGGTTGGGAAGTCCCCCTCACTTACAGAGATGCCAGCCTGTCTCAGACTACTCCTGGAAGCCAAGAAAATGCCAACCTGAGGGGAAGGGGACAGACCAAATTAAAAAACTCACCAGTTAGGAAGTGTCCAAATTCCTCTCTTAGACAGGAACTACAGAGAAGTTACTTCAACTGGGCAAATAACAGATCTATTTTTCAGTTTGCTGGTTTCTGGACAACACTCTGAAGCCTTTTTCTACGTGTCTTGAGCTCCAGGTCTCCACTCAACATTTCCTCCATCTGTCTCTCTTGCAACCAGTGCCCTTGGCTCTATCCTCAAACCACATTCAGCTCCATCCCCCTTTGGCTGCCAAAGGATTAAGGTTCCTTGGACTGAGAACTTCATACAAAGACCCATTGAACCTACTGGGCTCAGGTCTAAGGGAGCTACTTACTACTCTCTGAACTTCCGTGCGCTTGCTGAAGAGAACTGTGGGATGCATGAGGCAACAGCTGTGACTTGCCTCACGGATCCCCTGTGGGACCCCTAAACAGAGCGAACTGGCCTGGTTGCCAGTCCCTTTGGATATAAGAAGCAGGAAAGGTATGAGGGAAAATGAAACCTTGCTCCAAGTTAAACAAGCATCCAATAATTTTTTTCTGGTTTTTTTTTTTTTTTTGAGACAGAGTTTTTTGCTCTTGTTGCCCAGGCTGCAGTGCAGTGGCACGATCTCAGCTCACCACAATCTCATAACCTCTGCTTCTTGGGTGCAAGTGATTCTCCTGCCTCAGCTTCCCGAGTAACTGGGATTACAGGCATGTGCCACCATGCCCGGCTAATTTTGTATTTTTAGTAGGGACAGAGTTTCTCCATGTTGGTCAAGCTGGTCTTGACCTCCTGACCTCAGGTGATCCACCCACCTCAGACTCCCAAAGTGCTGGGATTACAGGTGTGAGCCACTGCACCTGGCCCAGCAATTTCTTTTAAAGGGGAAATCAGATGTCACCCCCCTGGCCTAAAATTCTTCAATGACTTCTCATTGCACTTAAGTAAAATCTAAACAAAGTCAGTTGTGGTGGCTCACGTCTGTAATCCCAGTACTTTAGGAGGCCAAGGCCGGTGGATCACTTGAGGTCAGGAGTTTGAGACCAGCCTGGCCAAAGTGGCGAAACTCCATCTCTACTAAAAATACAAAAATTTGGCCAGGCATGCTAGTGCATGCCTGTAATCACAACGACTTGGGGGGCTGAGGCACGAGAATTGCTTGAAGCTGGGAGGCAGAGGGTGCAGTGAGCCGAGATTGCACCACTGCCCTCCAGCCTGGGTGACAGAGTGAGACTCTGTCTCAGAAAAAAAAAAAAATCTGAACAAATTCCAAACTTCTTAACTTAGCCTCCAGAGCCCTATAGGACTCCTGTGGCCCCTCCAACCTCATCTTGTACCAAATTCTTTCTCGTTCAGTGGAATACTCTTCCACTAGAGACTGGCTCCTACTTGTCATTCAGGTCTCAGCACACTGTCATTTCCTCAGAGAGAGCTTCCCTGACCATCCAATCTCAGGAGTTTCTCCTCCAATTATATTAACACTATTTCATTCCTTTTATATAATTTGGCACCCTCAGGTATCATCTTATTTATGCTTCTCTCGTCCAACCAAAATGCAAGCTATACAATCAGCCAGTGCCTACAACAGTGACTGATACATAGAAAAATGCTCAATATTTATTTAGTGAATAAATAAATAGCTACAGAAGGTTAATGTGGAAGCCACACTTGGGATTTCTATAGTCCTGGGGGAAAGAAGATAGAAGGAACAGCTCACAGGATGGCAAAGGGATTTGGAAACCTTAAGAAAAAAAAAATTGAAGGCACTGAGATTTCTCCTGGGGAAGAGAAGACTCAAGGGGAATGCCATAAACGACTTTGAATATCTGAAGAGGTAGCACACAGAAGTGGAACTGTATTTGTTCTTTTGCTCTAGAAGAGAAAAGCAGGGTAGATGACTCTAAGGGAGTCACAACATGGGATATGGGAAATGCTGAAAGTCAAGAAAATTCACTTCTAATCCTGCCCCAAGTAATAGATTGACTTTGATCTTGGGGCTAGTCTGTTCTCTTCTCTAGAATGTGGGATAAGGAGCTGGACTGGGTGTGACATGACTAATAGGTTTTTACCTTACAGGCTAACTCTAACTGATTGGGAGTGGCTGCCTGGTGTACTGTGATGAGAAGAATCCTGAAGAAATTAATGAGAATATCCATCAATGGGGAACAATTAATAAACTGGGGCAGATCCCACATTGGACGATATAACATATCTATTAAAAACATGCCTAATGTGGCCAGGCAAGGTAGCTCACTCCTGTAATCCTAGCACTTTGGGAGGCTGAGGCAGGTGGATCACTTGAGGTCAGGAGTTCGAGACCCACCTGGCCAACATGGTAAAACTCCATCTCTACTAAAAATACAAAAATCAGCCGGACGTGGTGGCCAGCGCCTGTAGTCCCAGCTACTCGGGAAGCTGAGGCAGGATAATCACTTGAACCCAGGAGGTGGAGGTTGCAGTGAGCTGTGATTATACCACTGTACCCTAGCCTGGGTGACAAAGTGAGACTCCATCTCAAAAAAAGAAAAAAGAAAGGAATAAAAAACAAAGCTATATACAATGTTTCATCTGCAACTATTTAGCGGGATGTCCATAAGCTACATAGTAACATGAACAATATAATGCCTTTTTTTTTTTTTTTGAGATGGAGTTTCGCTCTTGTTGCCTGGGCTGGAGCACAATGGTGCGATCTTTGCTCACCACAACCTCAGCCTCCCAGGTTCAAGTGATTCTCCTGCCTCAGCCTCCTGGGTAGCTGGGATTACAGGCATGCGTCACCCTGCCCAGCTAATTTTATATTTTTAGTAGAGATAGGGTTTCTCCATGTTGGTCAGACTGGTCTTGCACTCCTGACCTCAGGTGATCTGCCCACCTCGGCCTCCCAAAGTACTGGGATTACAGGCGTGAGCCACGGCACCCGGCCAATATGCCATTTTCGTGATTTCAAAAAGCCACATACAAAACCCCTTATATATTTTATATACGAATATCTATGTTTGTATGTATATAAATGTATAGAAGAATACACCCCAGGCTGCTAACACTATCTTGGAGAAATGGGAATTATTAACACTATCTTTACATAACTTTGTACTATTTCACTAGTTGCAAATGAATACATATTATTTTTGTAATTTTTGAGAACAAATTTAATTAAAAACAATTTTAAGGCAGCATACTTCCTGACTCAGTGAGAAACAGTGCTGTGATTAATTATCAATGTTTGCCCTGGATGCAGTGTGGATGAGTGGTAGCTCACGCGCCTAAAAGAAATCAGTTTTCCTTCCCAGCTCCAGCATTTTGTGGCTTTGAGTCCCAAGGAGGCAGCAGCTGCCTCAACATAAGGAAGAATTTTAAAATAACGCATCTGTCCAAGAATGGAACTGGCTGCCATGTGGGGAGGTAATGAGCTCCCTGGCTGCTGGAAGTGGTCAAGCGGAGGCTGGATGAACATCCCTTGGGAGTGGGAGGGATTCCTTCACTGGGTGGCAACTCATAAGATAGAAGGACATGTTACTATTTCAGAGGGAACATTTGTGACGGGAGGTTTGATATGCCAACAGCATTTACAGCAAAAAAAACGACCAAATCCACAAACAGACCAAAGTTGTGCACACTCTTTCCCATAAATTCTTTTACAGGGTTGTTACTTTTCCTAAGCAACAGCACTGTTCCCCCCCCACCCTGCTCAAAATGAGCTGCTGACTAAATATTAATCCAGCATTCCCCTCCAGGCCAAATACAAGAAGCAAAGCTTTAGGACGTCTCAAACATGATGCTTACAAGGCCAGGCTTTGAACAAAGCAGGCCAACTGGGACTATGGTGAGTTGGAAAGTCCACACCCGGTCTAAAGGGAGAAATCACTATTTAGCTCTCATCAGCTTACTATGAAGGAATGTGGGTCTGGTATTGTTAGGTCTTAGTATTTTCTTTTTTCCTAAAGAGGAGCTAGATATTTGGATTTTAAAGTAAATTCCCCTTTTTTTAAGTTTGGGAAATGAATCACATTAAAACAACAATGAACTACTACAGAGAACAAGACACACCTGTGGTCCTTGGAACAGCTAAGCACAAGCTAGAAAAAGACCAGAAGTCTGCTAACTATTCCTCCCTTGGGCTTGTTTTTCCCCCCCCCTTTGGACGTGTTTTTTTTTTTTTTTTCCGTTGTGTCAAAGTTTCACTCTTGTTTTCCAGGCTAGAGTGCAATAGCACAATCTTGGCTCATCGCAACCACTGCCTCCCAGGTTCAACTGATTCTCCTGCCTCACTTCCCAAGTAGCTGGCCTTATAGGCATGTGCCACCACACCCGGCTAATTTTTTGTATTTTTAGTAGAGATGGGGGTTTCTCCATGTTGGTCAGGCTGGTCTTGAACTCCTGACCTCAGGTGATCTGCCTGCCTTGGCCTCCCAAAGTGCAGGGATTACAGGCGTGAGCCACAGCGCCCAGCCTAGGGCCTCTCTGGTTTATACCTTCAAGCCACCCCAATGCTCAGGGACCATGACCTGTGGAGAAGATCTAGTGATGGAGGATGATTCTGACAGTCTTCAGTAAACACTGGAGGCTTTAGTGAAACAGTGACTTTGAAGATTTCATTGTTAAAAAAAAAAGTCATCCCTGAAGGAAGGGTTCCTATGTCCTTTGGATGAGAGAAGGATGCTTTGTGTCTGGTCTGGATGTTAACTGGAGAGGACTGGATGGCCTTCTTCCATCTAAGGGCCAGAGGGCCCCTGCTACTGTCTACTCCATTTGCTTGGCTGCAGTGAGAGAGGGGGACCTGGGTGAGGCATCTCACTATGGCAGCATCTAACTGTAATGAATTCTAGTAGATTTGCCTGCCAAATATCCATTTCCATCTTCTAGTATCAACACCCTGGGTTCCCCTTGGAGAAGGAACTGTCTTTCTTGGCTCCAGAAGTGGACACGGGGTTAACCCTGGCCAAGGATAGTCCTCTCTGGATTTTTGCTGGAACTACTAAGGAAAATAAGTTCTTGGTTAGGGTTGCTCAGATTATACATCATTTCGTGATGTTACTGGTTGCTACCTCTTCTATTTTATGGTGGAAGCCTGCTTCAGAATGAAACTAACACAGATGACAGCAGAGTTAAGAGATCGGGAAGAAGGAAGGGGAGATCTGTTCACTTGATCTGAAACCTAGATCCAGCTAGCCTGAAGCCTCCCCCTTGTGGCCCACTCTTTTCAGTTACATAGATGAATAAATTCCTTTTTGGCTTAGGCCAGTTTGAGTTGAGTTTCAGTTAAAACTGAAAGAGACTTGACAATTTCCATGCAAGAGAGAATTCACCCATGGTCTGGTCTCTGCCTTCATATGACCAAAAATTACTCCCTAGCTTTGAGGAAAGACACAAGAGGGGAACCTCTATAACAAAAGTCTCTCCGACAGCCCAGCAATATTGCTGCCATACTTGAAGACGCAGCCCCTACCAACTCCAGAGGTGGGAAACGAAGCTAACAAAATAGCTAAGGGGGCTGGGCACAATAGCTCACACATGTAATCCCAGAACTTTGGGAGGCCTGGGTGGGAGGATCGCTTGAGCTCAGGAGTTCGAGAGACCAGCCTGGGCAAGATAGTGAAACCCTGTCTCTACAAAAATACAAAAAAGTTAGCCGGACGTGGTGGTATGCACCTGTAATCCCACCTACTTGGGAGGGTGAGGCAGGAGAATCGCTTGAGCCTGGGAGGCAGAGGTTGCAGTCAGCCAAGATCATGCCACTGTACTCCGGCCTGGCCAATAGAGTAAAACCCTATCTCAGTTAAAAAAACAAAACAAAACAAAACAAAAAACTAAAGTTTCCAGACCAGCTTGGGCAACATGACAAAATCTCATCTCTACCAAAAAAAAAAAAAAATCCAAAAATGAGCTGGGCATGGTGGTGTGCACCTGTAGTCCCAGCTACTCAGGAGGCTGAGGTGGGAGGGTCACCTGTTTTGGAGGTCAAGGCTGCAGTGAGCTGAGATCTCTGCACTCCCACCTGGGTGACAGACAGGCCCTCCTGAAAAAAGAAAGAAAGGGGGTGGGGTGGGGAAAGAGCTAAGATGTTTCAGGGCTAACTACCCTCTGGGCTTCTTCCCTGGCCCCAAACAGTGAGAAAAGGCCCATCTGCCCATAAACAGCACCTCTGGAGGCCAGCTCTTTTCATCCAGAAGCAGCATAGTGGAGTCAGTAGGACCTGGCTTAAATCCTGACTCTCCTTCTATACTTAACTTGCTATATTGACTTTTGGCAAGTAACTCTGTTTTTTCCTCAATGAAGCTTGTTATAAGAATTAAATGAAACAACATATTTAAAAATACCTAGCATGATGCTCCCCGCAATACTTCATTACAATTGCAAGCATGATGCTTAGCATGTCTTCATACATCATAAAGTGTCAGGCCCTTTGTTAACAGTTTTCCATGGATAAGCACATTTGATCCCAAAAACTCTATTTGAAAAATATATTACACACACGATATGTGATTATCCTCATTTTACAGATGGAGAAACTGAAGCACAGAGAACATAAGTCACTTTGCCCAAGACTACACACTAAGCTGAGATTTTCAAGGCCAGGCAGTCTGGCTTCAGAGCTCTTGCTTGCTCTTAATAATGCAACAAGGCTGGGCATGATGGCTCACACCTGTAATCCCAGCACTTTGGGAGGCTGAGCTGGGCAGATCACTTGAGCCCAGGAGTTTGAGACCAGCCTGGGCAACATGGTGAAAGTTGGGCCTAAGACCCTTTAATATAATAAGGGCCCAACATCTCTGGATAAATAAGGGGATCCTATCTGCCTTCTTATCCACTCCTAGTTCTTTTACAACATGACCTAGGCCTTTGAGGAACTCATACTTCATGAACAAGATAACAGGCTAGTTACCTAGGGTTAACTCACCAACCTAATCTGAGAAGAGACTGTCTGAAGCCAAGGGAGCCCAACTTCTCTTACAAGAACCGTTATTTCCAGAAACTCCTGAAATATGTACACAAAATATGTATACTACTGCATTAGCAAAGAATGAGCTTTTTGTATGAATGGTCCTGGGGAAGGGAGGGAGAGGAGGAGAGAAGCCAGGCAGGGCATCCTGGAAGATACATACAGTATAGGGAGCTCTGGGAAACTCTCGAATAGAGAGAAATCTAGTGTTCTTCCTCCCACTCCTAGATGTGTTGACACCCCTTCCCCCTAAAAAGTTTATCCTCTGCTCCTTTTCTCTTCTTTACATTTGTTTTCTCTCAATTAGAAATGTAATCAACTCCTGTAGATTCAATTATCACCTCTCTGTGGGCAACTGAGAAATTTTTTGAGTCATCTTTGACTTCTTCCATTTCCCAAAGACCCAGTCATCAGGTCTTGATATTTCTTTTTTTAAAAATGTCAGCTAAACATGCTTTCCTTATCTTTCCCCAAACCCAAGTGGCTCTAGAACCAGACTGCCGGGTTGGAAATATAAGCCTGCTACTTACTACCTATGTAGTTTTGGGCAAGTGATTTCACCTTGCTGTGCCTGTTTTGTCATCTGTTACGTGGATTTAATAACAGCACCCACTGAGGAAGAAGACAAAAAATAATAATACAGCCTACTCTCATAGAGTTGTGAGGCATAAATGACTTGGCTATTATCATTATCCTAGATTTCTCTCTTTCTCTAATCCCATCATCAAGTTCTGTTTTCTCTACACCCAAGATATACCTGCTTCTCTCCATCTTCACTACCACCACCCCAATATCCACGTTGCCATTTCTCATCTGGACAAATGGATTGCCTCCTAACTTGCCTCCCTGATTCCTGTCCTGACCCTCTGTTTTCCTCCCAGAAACCAAAGCGAGCTTTCTAAAAAAATTAATCCGATCCTGTTGCTGTCTTGCTTTTAAAAACTCTTTTCTAACGGTTTCCCAATCCCCTTAAAAAAAAAATGGAAACTCAGGCAGGGCGCGGTAGCTCATGCCTGTAATTCCAGCACATTGGGAGGTCGAGGCTGGCAGATCACAAGGTCAGGAGTTCGAGACCAGCCTGACCAACATGGTGAAACCCCATCTTTACTAAAAATACAAAAATTAGCTGGGTGTGGTGGCACATGCCTGTAATCCCAGCTACTCAGGAGGCTGAGGCAGAAGAATCACTTGAACCTGGGAAGCAGAGGTTGCAGTGAGCCGAGATCGTGCCATTACACTCCAGCCTGGGCGACAGAGCAAGACTCTATCTCAAACAAAACAAAACAAAAAAAAGAAAATGGAAACTCCTTACTATGGCCCTCAGGCCCCAAGTGATCTGGCTTCTGTCAACCCCTTGCCTCTCTCCCTCTCTTAGGCTTTAGCCACACTGGTCCTTGCTATTCCCTGAACACATCTCAGGGCTTTTGCACCTGCTGACCTCTGTCTGAAATGCTCTTTCTCAGATCATCACAAAGTTGGTTCCTGATCATCAAACAGATCTGTGCTCACCTGTGCCCCATTCTGCCTCATCTCCCCAGTAGGAAGGAGTTTACGATATCATCATCAAGAGATGTTTCTTCAAAGGCTGCAGCTCTTCCAAAAACACCTAGACTGTAAGATCCACAAGAAGGGAAGACTGTAGCTATATTATGATACATCTCCAATTCCTAGCATATCACCTGGTACATAACAGGCCCTCAATAAATATCTGTGATAAATTTCCCCACCTTGCAAGCGGTCCTTTTTCTGCAAGTAACAATGCTTAGATTAGAATGTTCCACTCCCAGATCTTTCCACAACTGGTGCCCACTCATCTTTCTGGTTATCAGGTTCAACTGTCACCTCCCAAAAGAGGCCTCTTCTGATCCCCATGTCTACAGTGGCCACTCCCACCCTCTCTTTCACACTTTTATTTCCTTCATAGCATGAATCACACTCTGATTTCTTTGTGTTTCCTCCCTCCATCAGAATATAAATTCCATGAATTTCAGGACCTTGACTGTTTTATTCACTGCTCTATCTCCAGCACCTAGAACAGTGCCTCCACACATTGTTTAATGAATGAGTGCAGGCTGGAGACATTTGAGACCTGCATACTCCATACACTGTGGCTCTGTAACTCGCCCTTAACCAGCTTCTATTCAACAAGTTTACACTAAAACAAAACAAAACTCCACTCACAGCAACCCTACTTAACTCTCTTCCAAAGTTCTGTGTCTTGGAAACCTAAAGCTGAGGTGAGGGTATTAGCCAGTACTCCTGGATTCTGCTGCCCTGAGGCTACCACCACCAAGCCAGACTGATCACCTCATAACACCCGTGACATCCCAAAGTAAACTGTAGTTGGGTCAGACCAGACATAAACTCTCTCTAGACCCAAGAATCACAGAGCAGAGAATGATTGGGGCTGGGGGACAGTGAGGAGGGAGACTGCCATCAATGCTCAGAAAGTTCATGGGATAGAATCACAGGCCTATTTGGCTCAGCAAGCCAGAGACTGAGTTGCAGGGTACAGAACCCAAAATATGTCTCTAAGGATCTTCTGGCATAATCTCACATCTATTCAGGGAAGAAACTATTTTCAAACTGGGACTCTCAAGAAAGAGTTCTTTCCACTAAGGCTTTCCAAGGAGGTAGGGTTAAAACCTGGGGCTGCTAAGGACCATCTTTGTCACCCAAAGCAGAAGCTTGTTGAGGATAAAGCTAACTCAGTGGAGAAATGGGAGGAGATGACTAAGAAAATTATTTGAACACCTGGATGCAGCTAGGTCTGAAGCCGACGCAGCTCTGGACTTTTCAGTAGCAAGAGCCAATTAATTCCCCACTTTTCTGATTAAACCACTTCGAGCTAAGGTTCTATCACTTTATGTTTTTAGAGTTCTGGCTGATACAAGCTTTTTTTTTTTTTGCTAACATTGCACTTATGGACAAGGCATTGTTCTAAGTACTTTACATGTATTAACTTATTTAATTCTCCTAATAATTCTATGAATTTAAGTAGAATACCATTATTTCCTTCATTTTTTTAGCTGTGGAAACTAAAAGATCAGAGAGGTTAAGTCACTTGTCCTAGGGCACAAAACTGGTGAGTGATAATGTGTGATGTGTGATGCAAATCCTGTCCAGAACCAGGGTCCGCATACCTAACTACTACTGCCCCATTGCAGCCAAACCTCTTAACTAAAAATCCAACTTTTTGACCCAAGGCATTACCATCTTAGAATGGACAGTGCCCACAGACCTATTAGTTTTACCTGTCCTTAATCTGATCATATGCAAAATAAGGATAGTGGTAGTTTACCTACCTCCTAGGGTTCCTATGAATACATGTAAAGCACTTAAACGGTGCCTGGCAGTTAGAAAGCATTCAAAAACCAGTGGTCATTATTATTATTACTCTGCAGGCCACTAAAGCGCAGCTGGCAAATACAATGCAAATGGAGGAAATCTGTCTTCTTTTATCTCTATCTTTTGGGTGAAGAGAAGAGATACCATGGGTGACAGACGAAGAAGCTTTCTTGTCTTTGACCCATTGCTTAAGCTGTTTCCTCTGCCTGGGAGGAAACATCATTGTCCCAATGCCTGTGGAACACTACCCAGCCCAACTACCACCTTTTCTGTGAAGTCCTTCCAAATAAAAGGCTCCCTCTCACTGCTGAATTTCTACAGCATATAATTTGTACCTTGTTTTTGGCTCTGTACATGCCCAAGCCCCCTAACTGGTATTGTGAACTCCCTGAATGCAGGCCCAGTGTTTACCCTGGGGTCTCTGTTTCCCCTTGTGGGCCCTAGAGAGAAACAAAATCCCTTGAAAAAAGCTGAGAGCTCTGTGAAGGCCCCACACTTATCAGCTGAGAGGGGCTGCTAAGAGAAGCCAACCAGGATGGGGTGACGCAAAGGACTTGGGGTAGCTCAGAATCAGGAAACAGCACAAAGAAAAGTCCCAAAGACAGGAGCAGGTGGAGCAGGAGGAAAGGCAAAGGGTGCTGTGTGGAGAAAACAAGGGAGGTCAGAGGAGAGGAGGGGGCAGGGAAGGTATGTTAAACCTGAATGGGGAGTGAGATCTGAGGAACTTGGAGATTTCTGGCCAAATGCAGAAGGCAGAGCTGCTTATTCTCCAGTGATTTTCAATAACTTACAAAGGGTAGAGCCCACCTGGTGAGATTCAGAGAACAAGACACATCCCGTACTTTCAGAGTTCCCAGTCCAGTGAGGGTGAGTGGACAAGTATATGAAAAACTACAAGGTTGAAGGTGAGTGGTGTTCTAAGAAGTACAATGAGGGTGGAGGGGTCTTGACAGTAAGACACAGAATGAAAAGACCTCCTGAGGGTGCCTATGTGGAGAGACAGATGGACAAGAAGAGATGGATATGTGTGTTCAAAGAGGCAGCAATTTAAAGCAGAAGCACCAAAAGCTGAGGGGTGGGCTGGAGGGGTAGCCAGAAAGAGAAAGCACTGAGAAAGATCTGAAAAGACACCATTCAAAGGTAGAATCTGAAATAACTGCTCAGAGGATAGAGTAACCTTATGGAGAAGCCAAGATCCTTTCAAGGTAGGTAAGAAATCTTTCTGGAGGATGAGTACTTTGTAAAGGGGATTCCTAGGAAACAGGAAAATAGCAGTGGACTGTAAGGCAGAGGCATATCCTGAGACATCTTTCAGGGAGTTTTTTGTGGGAAAAAGAAAATCCTCCTAGAGGGCACAGGTTCTCAAACTTGCGTGTGCATCAAAATTACCTCAAAATTACCAGGAGGGATTGTTAAAACTCAAGATTGCTGGGCCCTGCTCCCAGGTTTTCTGATTCAGTAGATCTGAGTGGGACTCAAGAATGTGTATTTCTAACAAATGCTGCTGCTGCTGCTGGGCCAGGAACCACACTTTGAGAACCACAGCTACAGGGGAAGGGATTCTTTAGTGAGGAGGCCCTCAAAGGGGAAAAGGAAGAAGGCTTCCGAAAGGCAAAGATGGAGAATCTTTTCTCTAACAAGGGTGTTAAGGGTCTCTCAATCACCGAAGGGAAGACAGGTCTATGAGGATGGGACCTAAGAAAAACAGTCTGAAGAAGAGATCTTGGAGCATTGGGATTTCAAGGGGGTGGGGAAAGGTGTCTCAAGAATCTTTACAAGGAGATGTAGAGGTTCTGGGAGAACAAGTCTGGAGAATGTGGGCCTAAAGGGATAATGGGGAAAGGGAGCCCCCTGAGAAAGGTTTCTGAGTTGACTTCAGAGGAAAGAGAACAGAGAAATGAGAGGATGTAAATAGCAATTCTTAACTTAGCGGGTAAATCTGATAGGGTCCTCAAAGTTTCTTGCGGATGTCAGAAGTGGAATCTGAGGCAAAGTTCTGAGGAAGTCTCAGGAAGCGCTGGGAGTGGGTGGCTGATGGAGGGTAATTTTGGGGGAAAATTATCTAAAGAGTGTGTGAAGAAGGTGTGATCTTCTGAGACTGGTCCTGGGTGTCCTGGAGCGGGATGACAGAGGGATCTTTTTAGGAAAAACTCTTCAGAGATCTCAGGTAAGGAGAAACCTGAGTAAAGTCTCCAAAAGAGTACATGGGGAAGGTGGGTCTTCTGAGAGAGTGTCAGAGGAGAGGGTTTTTCAGAAAGAATTCTAGGACTTACTCTGAGAGTTATTTTGGGGGAAATTTAGGTGTGTGAGGGTCTTGTATAGGGGATTCTAGAGGATTTAGGGGAACTGTGTGGGCAAGTTCAGGGAGGGAAATCTCTAGAAAAGTCCCTTAGTAAGACAGAAATATTGATTCAAGGGTTTGGGGTATCAGGAAGGTCTCCAGGAGAGATTTCAAGAACATATGTCAGGAGGGCTCCAGGGGGTTGCTGGGGTCTCTAAGCTGTGTGTCTGCTGGGGGAGGGGGCGAGTCCTGAAAACCTGCATCTCAGAGGGGTCACCAAGACAATGTTAGGGTCTTACAGGAGTTGTGAGGAAGACTTTTAGAAAATTTCTCTAAAACCGATCTGCAAGGGGGGATTCTGAGGTGTTAGCAAAGGGCAGTCTTAGGGGATCTAAAAGAGAAGCCACCAGAAAACTTTTCAGCAACCTTAAACAATTTTTGGAGCGTGTGATGTGGAGGACTGGAAAAGATGTGGAGCATGTAAAAGCGGTTTTGGAAGAGCCTTTTGGAATATGAGGTTGAGAGTCCTCTGGAGATTTCAGGCAATTGCTGAGAGTTTTAGAATGAGAGTGGGTGGGGAAGGGGGTCCTGGGGAAGATCGTTGGGCTACATGAGAGTGATCTCTAGGGCATTTCAGGGTGCTGAAGCCGGGGGATGGACAGGAGGCCTTTGCGGGAGACTTTTGGGATCTGTGGAAAGGTCTAGAGGAATATGTGAAGGAGGAGTGTGTACGAGAAATGGTTGCAATATGGTGGGGAGTGGAATGAGGTCTTCCAGGTAAGTTTTTGGGATTTGGGGGCATTTCAGAAAGTCTGTGAGGAAGATTTATTTTGAAAATATGGGAAGGAGATCTTCAGGGAAGATGATCTGGGGGCATTCTGAAGGATTTCTGGGAGGGGGACTCAGAAACGCAGGGGGTATGAGTGAAAAATTTCCAAGGAGGTTTCCGGAATGGGGTAAGAGGGAGGAAAAATTCTTAGGATCCGGGAGGGGGAAGTCGGGGTGAGCCTGCTGGGTTGTGAGAGGTAGGGCTCCGGGGGAGAGTTCTGGAATGGACGGGGGTCCGGAGGGGGTATTGGGGAGGTGTGCAGGGCTCGTGAGGGAGGCTCCTGGAGCAGCTATGAGAGCCACGCTGTGGAATGGACGAGGAGTGGCCTCCGCGGACTATTTCTGGAGACAGGAGGACGGGGGCTTCGGGGCCAAAGGGCGGGGGTCTGCGAGGAAGGCTGCTGGGACCCACGAAGGGCTCGGGGAGGCGGATCCATGAAAGGGGTGGGCTCTGCGGGGGCCCTCTGGGGCGCACACGGGGGCTCGGCAGGGTTTCCGGGGCTCTCCGAGGGCGATGTGCGGGGGGTCCTGAGGAGGGGCACCCGGCCCCTCGGTGATCCCGAGGGCGTGAGGAGGATTTCGGAGGGAAGCTTCTGCCGGGGCCCAGGAGGGAGACTGGGGACGGGCGCGGGGCTTCTCCCGTGGGCCCGGCCCCCTGAGGCCCGCGCTCCGCACCCGCCCGCCGCCGCCGCCCGCGGCTCGGGGTCCCTGAGGGGGCGGGGCCGCCCGCGCGGCCTGGGTCGCCCTGAGGGGAGCCCTGCGCGCCCGGACCCGCCGCCGCCCCGCGCCCGCCCGGCTTGAGACTCACCGCCTCGGCCTTCGCCTCCGCCGCCGCCGCTCGGGCCTCCTCAGGCCACCGCCGCCGCCGTCGCCCCCTCTCCGGCCCGCGAGCTCCCTCCCTCCTCCCGCACCGGCCGCCGCCGCCGCCGCCGCCGTCGCGCTGCGTCACCGCGCCGTGCGTCACCGCCCCTGACCCCGCCCCGACGGGGGGCCGCGGCGCGCCGGCATTAGCTCACGCCCGGGTGACGAACGGCGCGCCAGCCAACGGGCGGGGAGGGCAGCCCGAAGGGCGGGAGGTGTGCGCCGAGAAAGGCAGGGTCCCGGCGAGGAGGGGAGCGACGGGGATGGAACGGGGCCCAAGAGGCCCGCCCCCTCCTCAGCGGGATTGGTCGGACCTGGGGGTGACGGGCAGTCGGCCAGGCCTGGGGTTCGGGGCTCGGGGGGCGGGGCAGGGGCGGGGCGCGCGCGGCGTTGCCCAGGGCAACGGGACCGGTGGCGCCTGGGATTGGGCCTCCAGGCCCGCAGGAGGCAGGCTCGCGCGCGTCCACTCCAGCGTCCCAGAGCGAAGTCACAGTTGCTGATTCTGGCGTTCCAGGCCTCCTCTTCCCCGCCGCTCGGGTGGCCTTCCCCACCCAAAGCTGCCCCCTGTGGGCATCTGCACTCGGGTTTCTAGGGATTCGGCTTTCTCATTGCGGTGTTCTGAGCCTGCCGCTTCCTCTCTCGGATGGGAATGGCGAGGCGAGATCTAGCCTTTAGGGTGGGAAGAGAATGCACCGAAAGCGCTCGGGATGAAGGAGACCGTCAATAAACGGGAGTTGTTGATATGACTTTGGTTGTGATCTGCGCGTTCCACAAACTGTCCTGGGTCCGGATGAACTAATTAGAGGGGCCTGCGTTCAGAAGGCTCTCGGTGACAGAGATCTGCCTTCTTACAGGCACTCAGAGAGGCAGTCGGGGTGGACGGTCGAGTTGAAGACAGGGAGGGGTGAGGAACGGGCAGCGGCCAGTTGTTTGGCCACTGGAGGGAGTTTGGACTTGTCCAGAGGGCACTAGGGAGCTGTGAAGGGCTTCAAGCCGGGGAGGATCATGGTGAGTCGAGGGTTTCGGAGAGATGCCTCTCTGGCTTATACGTGGAGGGCGGATTGGAGGGAATGAAACTGGGGGGTAGGCAGCTGGGGGCGGGGGTGGGGATGAAAGAGGGGGCTTTGCACGAGGGAGGGAAGGAGGTGCAGGTGGGAGAGAGGCCCGGGAGATAGAGCGAACGGACCCTGAGACTGGCTGGCCATGGAGTGGAAGGGGGAGAAAAGCTCAGGACCAGGCCCTCTGGTGGGGAGATTGGGCCCCAAAGGAGAAGCAGGTTGGGAGGATACTAAGCCCAGTGTGGATGCCCAGCAGCGAGGTCCAGGAGGTGCACAAACCCGGTCTGGAGTTTAAGAGAGAAATTGAGGCTGGAGACAAGATTTAAGGATAGTCAAAGATGGTCATTGAGGGTGTGGGAGTTAGGGGTCTAGCCCAGGGAGGATATGAAGGGTCACTGGAGACAGGGACTGAATAGAACCCTGAAATGGGAAGGCAGGATTTGAGCAAAGGAATTCACACTGTCGATGAATATTGAGAAGGCCAGCCAGAGAGGAAAACCAGGAGAGTGTGGCATTACAGGTGCTTTGAGGAAAGGCCATTTCACTAGGGTGGGGCTATGTCACAAACCCCATCCACTACCTCCTGCATTTAAGCAACAGGTTTCACACTGTATAGAATCATAGATGCTGGTTCATTCATTCATTCAGTAATATTTCTTGAGTATCTAATACGTACCAGGCTCTGCTTAAGGTGCTAGAAATACAATAGGCTGAGGCAGTGTCTCACACCTGTAGTCCCGGCACTTTGGGAGGCTGAGGTGGATGGATCACTTGAGGTCAGGAGTTGGAGACCAGCCTGACCAACATGGTGAAAACCTGTTTCTACTAAAAATACAAAATTAGCGGGGCGTGGTGGCACGTGCCTGTAGTCCCAGCTATGTGAGAGGCTGAGGAAAATCACTTGAACCCTGGTGGTGAAGGTTGCAGTGAGCCAAAATCACGCCATTGCACTCCATCCTGGGCAACAAAAGCAAAACTCCATATCAAAAAAAAAAAAAAAAGAAAAGAAAAGAAAAGAAATACAAGCATTAACAAGGCAGACAATCCCTACCTCCATACATTCTAGTTGGTGGGGACACAAACAATAAGGAAATACAGTAACTTGGTGATAAGTACTAAGAAGGAAAAGAAAGCAGTGGCTGGGCATGGTGACTCACACCTGTAATCCCAGCATTTTAGGAGGCTGAGGCCGGTGGATCACTTGAGGCCAGGAGTTTGAGACCAGCCTGGCCAAAGTGGCGAAACCCTGACTCTACTAAAAATGCCAAAAAATTAACTGGGCTTGGTGGCATGTGCCTGTAGTCACAGCTATTCAGGAGGCTGAGGCAGGAGAATCGCTTGAACCCAGGAGGTGGAGGTTGCAGTAAGCCGAGATCATGCCATTGCACTCTAGCCTGGGTGACAGAGTGAGACTATGTCTCAAAATAAAAAATAGATAGATAAATGATAGATAGATAGATAGATAGATAGATAGATAGATAGATAGAAAAAAAGCAGCTAAGGGAATAGAGTGGTGCAGCCAGAATTAATTTACATGGGGAAAGGCCTCTTTCATTAGGTGAGACTTAAACAGAAATCTGAAGGAATGAAGGGGAAAGAGCGTTCCAGAAAGAGAAAACAGCAAGTGCAAAGGCCATGTGGTAGGATCATTCACAGAACCACAAAGGGGCCAGCATTGCTGGAGTGGAGTGAACCAAGGAGATGGCAGTGAAGGACAAGGTCCAAGAGGCAATGGGGTAGGGGTGGTGACAGATAACTCAGTTTTTTTTGTCATTGTAGGGGTGTGTGTGTGTGTGTGTGTGGCAGGGTCTCACTCTGTCACCCAGCCTGGAGTGGTGTGATCGCAGCTCACTGCAACCTTGGCTCACTGCAACCTCCGCCTCCTAGGTTCAAGCAATTCTCCTGCCTCAGCCTCTGGAGTAGCTAGGATTACAGGTGCATGCCACCACCTCTGGCTAAGTTTTATATTTTTAGTAGAGATAGGATTTCACCATGTTGCCCAGACTGGTCTTGAACTCCTGGACTCAAGTGATCTGCCTGCCTCAGCTTCCCAAAGTGCTGGGATTACAGGTGTGAGTCACCGTGCCTGGCCCAGGGGAGAGTTTTGAGAGGGGAGGAACATCATCTGACTTTGGTTTTATCAGGGTCCCTCTGGCAGCCATGTGAAGAATAGACAGTGGGGGTTAGGGTGGGATCCGGGAGGGAAGCAGTGAGAAGCCACTGCGATAGTTCAGGTGAAGGTAGACAGGACCTGGGCATGGGCTGTAGAGGGGCGAGAACTGGGCAGCTTCTGGTTATATTTTGAGGACCTAAACTCTGATGTACATTGTGAGAAGAATCAAGGAGGATGACTCTATGACGTCCAGGTGGAGATGTCAAGTTGGCAAATGGTGGTAAGAGTCTGGAGTTCAGGAGAGGCTCTGGCTGACAAATAATTAGGGTATCTCCCTTGCAAGCCTGGATGAGATCGGGAAGGGAATAGGGCAGACAGAAAAGAGAAGGGGACCACAGACTGAGCCAGGAGACACTCCAATGTGGAAGTATAAGAGGAAGACTGAGCAGGAGGGGCTGAGAAAATGCACACAGAGGAGCAGGAAGAACACCTGGCCAGGCCAGACGTGGTGGCTCATGCCTGTAATACCAGCACTTTGGGAGGATGAGGTGGGCGGATCACTTGAGGCCAGGAGTTCGAGACCAGCCTGGCCAACATGGCAAAATCCTGTCTCTACTGAAAATACAAAAATATTAGCTGGGTGCAGTGGGTTATGCCTGTAATTCCAGCTACTCGGGAGGCTGAGATGGGAGAATTGCTTGAACTTGGGAGTCGGAGGTTGCAATGAACTGAGATGGTGCCACTGTACTCCAGCCTACGTGACAGAATGAGACCCTATCTCAAAAAAAAAAAAAAAAAAAAGGAAGAGAAAAGAAAACCAGGCAAGTGTGGTGTTGTGAAGACAATGTTCCAGGGCACAGGGAGTGATGGACTGTGTCAGATGAGGCTGATGAGGAATGAGAATTGACCATTAGATCCAGCACCGTGGAGGGCACAGGTAACCTTGACAAGGGCATGTCAGCCGAGACGGGCATGGGTGACAGGCTGGCAGGAGATGGGAGAAGAGGAAGACTGGGAAGAGAAATTGGAGGCAGAAATGTAGATGATTCTTTTGAGAAATCTTGCTGAAAAGCGAAGGAAATGAGCGAGCAGCAGCTGGACAGATGAGGATGTTTTGTTTTTAGGATGGAAGAGGCTGGACGAGGTGGCTCAACCCTTGCACATGGGGAGGCTGAGGCAGGAGGATCGCTTGAGGCCAGCAGTTTGAGACCAGCCTGGGCCACATCATGAGATCCTGTCTCTTTTTCTTTTCTTTTCCTTTTTTTTTTTTTTTTGTGACGGAGTCTCTGTCATCCAGGCTGGAGTGCAGTGGCACTATCTTGGCTCACTGCAACCTCTGCCTCCCAGGTTCAAGTGATTCTCCTGCCTGTCTCCCGAGTAGCTGGGACCATAGGCATGTACCACCACACCTGGCTAATTTTTTGTATTTTAGTAGACACGGGCTTTCACTGTGTTAGCCAGGATGGTCTCCATCTCCTGACCTCATGGTCACCACACCTGGCTAATTTTTTGTATTTTTAGTAGAGATGGGCTTTCACTGTGTTAGCCAGGATGGTCTCGATCTCCTGCCTCGGCTTGACTGGGATTACAGGCATGAGCCACCGTGCCTGACGATCCTGTCTCTATAAAAATAAAAAATAAAATTGGCCAGGAATGGAGGAGGGTGCCTATAGTCCCAGCTACCTAGGAGGCCAAGGTGGGAAGATGGCTTGAGCCCAGGAGCTGCAGGCTGTGGTGAGCTACGATTGCACCACCTGCACTGCAGCCTGGGGGACAGAATGAGACCCTGCCGCAAAAAGAAAAAAGAAAGAAAAAAAGAAAAGAAGAAAAAAAATTAAGATAGAAGATATAACACTGCATGGAGGCTAAGGAGAAAGATCCAGGAGGCATGGGAACGTTGGTGGGACAGGAGTGAGAGGGAGGACAGCTGCAGAGATGTAGGGTGAAGGGGGTGGAGTCCAGTGCAGGGTCTGGGGTTTGCCCACCACAGAGAGAGGTGGGCCAGTCACAGTGCGTCTAGGACTCTGTGAAAATTCTCTTTTGTTTGCTTTTATTTTCTCACTGAAATACATATCGTTTTTGTGTGAACTACTTTCCTTTTATTTCTTCTTTATATGACAGTCAGGACATCGTATTGATTTTTTTTGAATTTATGTGTGTAAGTAGGTTATATTATCTAGGAATTTTATTTCAGGATGGGAAAAGGGGGCAGTGCAAAAACACTCAATAGAAAAAAATGGCCGAGCATGGTGGCTCACACCTGCAATCCCAGCATTTTGGGAGGCCAAGGTGGGTGGCTCATTTGAGGTCAGGAGTTCGAGATCAGCCTGGCCAACATGGTGAACCACCCCCCCAACCCCACCCGCCGACTCTACCAAAAATACAAAAGTTAGCTGGGTATAGTGGCATGCGCCTGTAGTCCCAGCTACTCGGGAAGCTGAGGCCGGAGAATCCCTTGAACCTGGGAGGCGGAGGTTGCAGTCAGCTGACATCACACCACTGCACTCCAGCCTGACGACAGAGTGAGATCCTGTCTCAAAAAAAAAAAAAGTAGGTACTAGTCTGACAGGATTGAACTCCTTGTTGCTTGTTGTAGGGCCTCATAGGCCATTGCAAGGCTAGTGAGGTTGAAAAAAATGCAGAAAAAAGTCACCATTACTCAGGCAGTGTAGGGTTGCCCCTCTGGTCCCCATTTTGCCATTGGCATAATGGGCATCAGTCTGACCAGCAAAAGACTAAACTCCCCTTTCCAGTTCTGCAATTCAAATATCTCAGATGGGGGTAAATCCAGGAAGGCTGGCTGGAGAAGGGGTGGAGCAAAAGAGTTGATTTTTAGTATCTATTATGTATCTATTTAGTATCTAGTATGCTGACAGCTATGTGAAGCTATTTATTTATTTTTATTTACTTTTATTGAGACACAGTCTCATTCTGTTGCTAGGCTGTAGTGCGGTGATGCGATCTCAGCTCACTGCAACCTCCGCTGCTCGGATTCAAGCGATTCTTGTGCCTCAGCCTCCCCGTACCTGGGACTACAGGCTCACACCACCACGCCTGGATAATATTTTATATGTTTAGTAGAGACGGGGTTTCACCATGTTGACCAGGCTGGTCTCCAACTCCTGACCTCGGGTGATCCACCTGTCTTGGCCTCCCAAAGTGCTGGCATTACAGGCGTGAGCCACTATGCCCGGCTGATGTGAAGCTATTTATATCCTCACCACAATCTCAAATCAGAGGGGTGAAGTTACTTAGCTAGGGTCACACAGCAAGGCAGATTTCGAACCCCGGTCTAAGCAATTTCCTGACAGGGAAATTGAGGGGAAGGAAGGAGGGGGAGGAGCCCTCAGTGACAGCAAGGGCATAAACAGGATGTGGTGTTGGATGAAACCTTCCTCCTCCTGCACAGCCTGCGCCCCACAGCCCTGGGCCCCACCCCTATAAGACAGCGGAACTGAGAAAAGAAGAGGCCTGTGGACAGAAGAACCATGGTCAGGGGCTAGGGGTCCTGTGGGAAGAGCTGGGGCTGGGTTGGGGCTGGGGCTTGGAGGACACCTGGGCAAAGGTCAGGCTATGGGATGGAGGTCATGGGCCGGGAACGGGACCCAACTGTGGCGAACAGCCTGGCTGGGGGAAGAGAGAAACGGTGGCTTTGGGTTGAGGACCAGGGAGTGGCTCTCTTCGTCTCCTTGAGAGTCACCCAAGGGTCCCCATAGAGAGGGCGGGAACCCAGCCCTGGCTCTGCGCCCCAAGCTGAGTGCCCTGGTGAGGGGTACCTACTCTGAAAGGGCACCTTTTCCCAATGTTCACAAACGCATCAGATGGGATGGTGTGATGCGCTTCTTCTTTAGCGGATGGAGAAACTGAGGTTTGGGGAAGGGGTGTGGGCCAAGGCCAGGCCATCTCAGCTCTTCCTGGGTCCCTCCGGCAGTCTGACTCCCTGGTGGTGTGCGAGGTAGACCCAGAGCTAAGAGAAAAGCTGAGGAAATTCCGCTTCCGGAAAGAGACGGACAATGCAGCCATCATAAGTGAGTGACATCTTCCCCCTAGGAAGGATGGGAGGGCAGTGGTGGGGGCAAGTTGGGAGGACTGGGCTCGTGACCCCCATGGATCGGAGAGGGGCATGTCTAACCCCTGTGTGCCACCTCCCCCCAGTGAAGGTGGACAAAGACCGGCAGATGGTGGTGCTGGAGGAAGAATTTCAGGTGAGGGGGGCGGTGGTTGGGACTGGGAGGTACACAGTGGGACTGGGAGACCCAAGTGGTTGGAACTGATACGAAGAGCCTGGCATGGGGGTCAGAAAGACCTGGAGATCGGCGGGGTGCAGTGGCTCACACCTGTAATCCCAGCACTTTGGGAGGCTGAGGTGGGTGGATCACTTGAGGTCAGGAGTTCAAGACCAGCCTGGTTAACATGGTGAAACCAAGTCTACTAAAAATACAAAAAGTTAGCTGGGCATGGTGGCGTATGCCTGTAATCCCAGCTACCAGGGAGGCTGAGGCAGGAGAATCGCTGGAATCTGGGAGGTGGAGGTTGTGGTGAGCTAATATCTTGCCACTGCACACCAGCATGGGCCATAGATTGAGACTGTCTCAAAAATAAAATAAAATAAAATAATATAAGTAAAAAGACCTGGAGATTAAGTTCTAGTTCAGTCGTGACCCCCAGCGAGAGACTGCCTGTATGTGTGTCTCTATTTCAGGTAAGGGGCGGGGTAGAATGGGGAGAATAGTACTTACCTCATAGGTTTGTTTTCACATCCAATAATTAATTCTTGTAATGGGTTTAGAACAATGCCTGGCACTTAGCCGATGCCCACTAAAGTGATGACGATGATGATCTTAATAATGATGATGTTAATACTTTATTGGCATTTAAATGGAAGAATGTCCATATGAGTTAAAATGGTAGCCGGGCATGGTGGCTCACGTCTGTGATCCCAGCACTTTGGGAGGCTTAGGCAGGAGGATGCTTTGAGCCCAGGAGTTTGAGACCAGCCTGGGCAACATGGTAACACCCTGACTCTACTAAAAATACAAAAATTAGTCAAGCATGGTGGTATACACCTGTGATCCCAGCTACTGAGGAGGCTGAGGTGGGAGGGTTGCTTGAGGCCAGGAGTTTGAGACCAACCTGGGCAACAAAGCAAGACGTCATTTCTACAAAAAAAAAAAAAAAAAACAACCAACCAACAAACCAACAAGCAAAGGGTAGACCTCATTCTGGTGGCCTCACGTCTTTATCAGTGACAAGAATGATGATAAGGCTTATTTCCCTGGTGTTGTGATAAGGATTTATCAGGGAATCCATTGAGACTGAGGACTGGGGCTCCCTCAGGCCCTCTGAAAGACAGTATAGTGAAGCAGTTAGGATTCGAACACAGATTCAAATCTCAACTTTGCTACTTTCTATCTGTGCAACTTTGGAAAGTGCCTTAGCACCTGTGGGCCTCAGTTTTCTCAGCTGTCTAGTGGGCATAATGATAGGACCTACTCCACAGGCTTATGGGATAGTTCCATGAATCAATCCATGTGTGTTTCGTAGAACAATGCCTTGGCACATGGTAAGTGCTCACCTAAAGATGATCATTCTTTTATATTTTTTTTGAGATGGAGTTTCACTTTTTTTTTTTTTTTTGAGATGGAGTCTCACTCTGTCACCCAGGCTGGAGTGCAGTGGCACAATCTTGGCTCACTGCAACTTCTGCCTCCTGGGTTGGAGTAATTCTCCTGTCTCAGCCTCCCAGGTAGCTGGGATTACAGGCATGCACCACCATGCCCAGCTAATTTTTGTATTTTTAGTAGAGATGGAGTTTCGCCATGCTGGCCAGGCTGGTTTTGAACTCCTGATCTCAGATGATCTACCCACCTTGGTCTAGGAAGTCCTAGGGTGCTGGGATTACAAGTGAGCCACCGCACCTGGCGGAGTTTTGCTCTTTTTTGCCCAGGAGTGTTATGGCCCTGTCTTGGCTCACTGTGACCTCCGCCTCCTGGGATTTCAAGCAATTCTCCTGGGTCTGCCTTCTGAGTAGCTGGGATTATAGGTGCACACCACCACGCTCAGCTAAATTTGTATTTTTAGTAGAGACTGGGTTTCACTATGTTGGCCAGGCTGGTCTCGAACTCCTGACCTCAGGTAACCTGACTGCCTCGGCCTCCCAAAGTGCTGGGATTATAGGTATGAGCCACCACGCGCAACCTCATTCTTTTTCTTTCCTTCTGTTTTCTTGCCTTAGAACATTTCCCCAGACGAGCTCAAAATGGAGTTGCCGGAGAGACAGCCCAGGTATCCTGGGGGAAGAAATGGTTGGATCAGGCCACGAGGGGAGGGGTGATGTTGGAGGAGCAAGCTGAGGAACTGCTTGAGTTCCAGCCCTATTCATGAACTTAGAATCTCTTGTGTTTCACCTGAGGTGGCTCACGGCTGTAATCTCAGTACTTTGTGAGGCCAAGGCGGGTGGATCACTTGAGGTCAGGAGTTCAAGACCAGCCTGGCAACATGGTGAAACTACATCTCTACTAAAAATACAAAAATTAGCCTGGCATGGTGGTGTGCGACTGTAATCCCAGCTACTTGGGAGGCTGAGGCAGGAGAATCGCTTGAACCCAGGAGGCGGAGGCTGCAGTGAGCTGAGACTGCACCACGGCACTCTAGACTGGTGACACAGCAAGACTCTATCTCAACAAAAAGAATCTCTGTGTCTGAGGACAAGAGTTCATATCCTTGAACTTTTTGTTTGTACAGCAATATTTTATTGCAGAATTTTACACTGATAATTTATATATGATACTGGTTTAGAGTCTGCTTTTTTTTTTTTTTTTTGTAAAAATTTTGTGGGGTTTTTGTCTCAACATTACACTGGCTTCATTTTGATTTTTGAGACAGAGTCTTGCTCTGTTGCCCAGGCTAGAGTGCAGTGGCCTGATCTTGGCTCACTGCAACCTCCACCTTCTGGGTTCAAGTGATTCTCCTTCCTCAGCCTCCCGAGTAGCTGGGACTGTAGGAGTGCGCAACCACATCCGGCTAATTTTTATATTTTTAGTAGAGAAGGAGTTTCACCATGTTGGCCAGGCTGGTCTCGAACTCCTGACCTCAAGTGATCTGCCTGCCTCGGCCTCCCAAAGTGCTGGGATTACAGGTGTGAACCACCATTCCTGGCCGAGGACCCTGTCTCTATTAAAAAGAAAAAAAAATTAGCCAGGCATGGTGGCATGTGCCTGTGGTTTCAACTATTTGGGAGGCTGATGTGGGAGGATCACTTGAGTTCAGGAAGTTGAGGCTGCAAGGGAGCCAAGATAGCAGTCCTGCACTCCAGCCTGGGTGACACAGCCAGACCCTGTCTCAAAAAACCCAAAAAACTTTCCTTCATTTTCCATGTTTGGGAACACTTTAGGTAGCAAATGAATTATTGTTATTTTATTTAATAAAATGTTTAGAGGCAGGGTCTCACTGTGTCACCCAGGCTACTGGGCAGTGCTGTGATCCACGCTCCCTGCAGCCTCCAACTCCTGGGCTCAAGCCATCCTTCTGCCTCAGCCTCTTAAGTCACTGGGACCAAGGCGGCACCACCACACCCTGCTAAAGGCATGACATGGCTTTTAATGATAGGTAGAATCCTGGGTGAAGTCACATGAGCCTGGTGCTTTTTTTGGTGGGAGAGCTCTTTGACTATTTCTATGAAAATGGGTCTGTTAAGATTTTTCATCTTGACTGAATTCATTTTGGGTGTCTAGGATTTTGATCCTCAATCCCAGGCTGTAGGACTCAGCCAGGATCAGCTTCGTGGGCATGTGATAATTACACAGGGCCCCGAACCCAGAAGGGGGCCTCACACGTGGGGGTTAATGGTCATACTCTTTATAGTTTTATCTTTGAATTTCTGTTTTGTATGAAGTCAGATGGGACAATGGGCTTCACACAGATATGCTGGGGTTTGGAGCTTGGTTCACAGGCAGTCCACCACCTGGCTGCCTCCCTGAACAGGTTCTCCGCCACCCACTCTCTACACCTGCCCACCCAGTGATCACCGCTGTCCTTCGGCTTCCTGCTGGTGTGGGGAGGGTCAGGGTCCAGTAGGCACCCCTTGCCTGACAAGTTACAGGGTGCGTTCCTGTGAGTGTCTGCTCTCTGCCTGCGCGTTTCCTCATGCCCAAGGGAGCACCACTTTAAATAGCAAATTTAAAAGGACCGGCTAAGCTCAGTGGCTTGCACTTGTAATCTCAGCACTTTGGGAGGCCAAGGTGGGAGGACTGCTTGAGGCCAGGAGTTCAAGACCAGCCTGGGCAACATAACAAGACCTGCCCCCTCCGCCCCACCATTTCTACTAAAAAAATTTTTTAAAAGGCCAGGTGCAGCAGTGGCTCATACCTGTAATCCCAGCACTATGAGAGGCCAAGGTGGGCAGATCACTTGAGCTCAGGAGTTCGAGGCCAGCCTGGCCAACATGGTGAAACCCTGTCTCTGCAAAAAATACAAAAAACATTAGCTGGGTGTGGTGGTGTGCGCCTGTCGTCCCAGCTGCTTGGGGGCTGAGGCAGGAGGATCCCCTGAGCCTGGGAGGTCGAGGCTGCAATAAGCTGAGACCACGTCACTGTATTCTAGCCTGGGTGACAAAGTGAGACCCTGTCTCAAAAAAAAAAATTAAAAAATTAACTGGACATGGTGGTGTGCACCTATAGTCCCAGCTACTCTGGAGGCTGAGATAGGAGGATCGCTTGAACCCAGGAGTTCAAGACTGCAGTGGGCTGGGATCATACCACTGCACTCCAGCCTGGGCAACAGAATGAGGTCCTGTCTCTAATAAACAACAACAAAAGACCGTCTAGAGAGAGACTACAAAAGAAAGGGAATCAATTTTCCTGCTTTTTGAACATGAAGCCCCACATTTTCATTTTGCAGCAGGCTTGGCAGATTATGTAGCCGTCCCTGGTCACAGTGCACTGGGGTTCTAGTGCACTGGACGGTGTCGCATAGTAGGCGAGCACTAACACTCTGGCACCGACTTTCCCAGGTTCAAATCTCTCCCCTATCCATAGAACCTGGGGCAAGTGACTTTGGGCCTCAGTTTTCCCATCTGTACAATGGGGATATTAATAGCACCTATATTATAAAGTTATTGTGAGTCAAATGAGCATGATTATTGTTATTATTATTATTTGAGATGGAGTTTCGCTCTTGTTGCCTAGGCTGGAGTGCAATGGTATGGTCTCGGCTCACTGCAACCTTTGCCTCCCGATTTCAAGCAATTCTCCTGCCTCAGCCCCCTGAGTAGCTGGGATTACAGGCGCCCACCATCACACCCAGCTAATTTTTGTATTTTTAGTAGAGAAGGGGTTTCACCATGTTGGCCAGGCTGATCTCAAACTCCTGACCTTAGGTGATCCACCCGCCTCGGCCTCCCAAAGTGCTGGGATTACACTCGTGAGCCCCGTGCCCGGCCCTATCATTATTTTTAATCGTTGTGTTTGAGGTCAGTGCCCTGGCTCCCAGACATCAACCCTGGGTTCTCAGACTCCGCCAACATTTCAAGGCTATGGACTCAGGTAATGGCTTTTGAGCCTGGGCTGCTGGCCAGAGTCTTGATTGTCAATTCCCTTTCATGGTAGGTTCGTGGTTTACAGCTACAAGTACGTGCACGCAGATGGCCGAGTGTCCTACCCTTTGTGTTTCATCTTCTCCAGCCCTGTGGGTGAGACACAGCTCTATTCTCCTCAGGAGAGGGTCTTTGAGTCTCTGTGGTGTGTTTGTGTGTGTGTGTGTGTGTGTGTGAGTGCAGGTGTGTGCATGTGGGTGCGTGTGTGTTACTGTGCGAATGTGTGCAGGCACCAGTGTTAGAGTGTGAGCATGTGACAGCCTGTATGTGCCTGCGTGAGGGTGTGTGTGTGTGTTGCATGCGTGATGTGTGAGGGCGGAGAAGTGGAGGTAGGGGCTCGGATTCACCAAGAGCCCACCCATCCTCAGTCCTGGGGCCTAAGCCAACCCACCTTTTCCTTTTACCTAGAAATCCCCATCTGGCCCCTAAACCATCTCCAGAGACCTTCAGAATAACTCGACACCCCCAAGCCAGCCTAGAAACTGAGTACAGTGCAGGGACCTCCTTAGAAGAGCTCCTAGGACCTTGGAAAACAGCAGGACCTTCAGGACATTACTAGAGCTTTAGAGGACACGCCTGGGTCCCCACTCATTGCCCTTCTCCTCTCTTCCACACAGGCTGCAAGCCGGAACAACAGATGATGTATGCAGGGAGCAAAAACAGGCTGGTGCAGACAGCAGAGCTCACAAAGGTTCAGCCTGGGCGGGGCTCCACAGTGTTAGGGAGGGGCGGTCTGGCGTCCTGGGTTTGAGGGAGGACAGGCTACAGTCCTCACTGTCTCAGTTTTGTTTTTTTTGTTTTTTTTTTTTCCGAGACGGAGTCTCGCTCTGTCACCCAGGCTGGAGTGCAGTGGTGCGATTCCAGCTCACTGTGACCTTCACCTCCTGGGTTCAAGCATTTCTTCTGCCTCAGCCTCCCAAGTAGTTGGAACTACAGGCCTGTGCCACCATGCTTGGCTATATTTTGTATTTTTAATAGAAATGGGGTTTCTCCATATTGTCTTGTTTTTTTTTTCTTTCTTTTTTCTTTCTTTCTTTTTTTTTTTTTTTTAAAGAACTGGGTCGGCTGAGCGAGGTGGCTCAAGCCTGTAATCCCAGCACTTTGGGAGGCCAACGTAGGCAGATCATGAGGTCAGGAGATTGAGACCATGTGGCTAGCATGGTGAAAACCTGTCTCTATTTAAACAAACAAATGCAAAAAATCAGCAGGGTGTGGAGGCACATGCCTGTAGTCCCACTACTTGGAAGGGTGAGGCAGGAGAATCGCTTGAACCCAGGAGGTGGAGGTTCCAGTGGGCCGAGATCATGCCACTGCACTCCAGCCTGGGTGACAGAGCGAGATTCCATCTCAAAAATAAAAGGAACTGGGTCTCGAATGGTCGCCCAGGCTAGAGTGCAGTGGCACAACCTCAGCTCACTGCAACATCCCTCCTGGGTTCAAGGGATTCTCCTGCCTCAGCCTCCTAGGTAGTGGGACTACAGGCATCCACCACCACACCCGTCTAATTTTTGTATTTTTAGTAGGGTCAGTGTTTCACCACGTTGGCCAGGCTGGTTTTGAACTCCTGACCTCAAATGATCCACCAGCTTTGGCTTCCTAAAGTGCTAGGATTACCGGCATGAGCCACCGCACCTGGCCACTGTTTCAGTTCTTGAGTGGATCATAATGCTGAGACCTCTCTCTGCCCAGGTGTTTGAAATCCGCACCACTGATGACCTCACTGAGGCCTGGCTCCAAGAAAAGTTGTCTTTCTTTCGTTGATCTCTGGGCTGGGACCTGAATTCCTGATGTCTGAGTCCTCAAGGTGATTGGGGACTTGGATTCCTAGGACCTGAACAAGCAAGACTTTAAATAAATTTAAAAATTCAAAAACTCAGAGACCCTCAGTTCGGACTCCGTTTCTGCCGCTCAGCTGGGCTCTAGCCGACGGTTCCTGCAGTATCAGACATCGGCCAGCAGGGGGCGGGCTGACCTAGTGGAATGAGAGCTGGGTCCCGGGAGGGAAGGAGGATACCTGTTTCTTGGAAAGGGAAGGGCCTGTAGGATTTTCTTGGGGGGTGGAGGGATGGATGGGCGAGGCCTGGGTCTCCTGGAGGTATTGGGGGGAATATCTGGATGTATGGAGTGGTCACTCCCAAGGGGAACAAGACCCCTGAGAATAAAGGAGGCAGTGTCCATCTTCCCTCCCCTCCCCACCTCTGGGGGGTAGCCGGCATTACCAAACGTGACTTTTCTCCACTGAGCCCCTAGGTAGGAAGAATTTAATGCCAAAGAGGTTTGAACGTAAATGCTTCAAGATCTCAGGAGCTGCCTGGGGTGGATGGTTTGTATGGTTGGGTAGGCCTGAGGGGCCAGGTCTGAGGAAGGTGAAGTCCAACCTGGGCCCTCAGTGGACCCCTAGGGATATGAGATTGAGGAGACAGGGAAGGGACTCCTGGCCCATCTGAAGATTCTTCTTTTCTTTCTTCTGGCATCTCTGGACATCGAACTGTCTCAGGCTTTCTGTGTCTGTCTCTGAGGGACATTGATTAAGCACCCACAGTGTACCGAGCTCTGAGAATTCTGACGGGCAGGTCTTCACACAGATGAATCACACCCTTTCTGTCTCTCTGCTTCTCTTCCATGTTTCTGATGGTTCCCCTCTCTGTCCCCGGTTTCAGGGATGTGGGAACTCCCCCCCTACCCCTTTTCAGGTTCCCGGTAGAGAGGTGGCTGTTGCCATGGCAACAGTGACACACTGACCTTGGGCCTGGGCTGCCCGTCCCCCAACCTTGGCGTTCCTGAGGGTAGGGTCCAAAAAGCCCAGCTCCAAGCCCTCCCAGCCTTAACACAGCATCCCCTTACCACCCCACTCCACCCTGTCTCCTGCCCACTCACCCTCAATCAGGGCAAGTCCTTTGCATGAGGGATTCAGGATAGAATCACTCTACACTGGTCCATAAAGAAATTCACCCTGCCCTAAATTCTCTGGAAGGTTGAGTTGAGCTCCTCTGCTTTTCACTAGTGCCCTTTTCCTATCCCCATCTCTCTGTCCCTCCCTCTAATCACAGGCCCAGTCCCTGAGGGCAGGAGATGGAGGAGGAGGAGAGCTGGAGATAAGGGGATCATTCAATTAAATGGACAAGGAACTCCTGGCCTGCAGAGGTCAGAGAGGCAGAGGGACTCACCCAAGGTCATGCAATTACATGATCAAATGAATACTGATAGCTGACCCTCCTCTTGAGGGCTTCCCATGTACCAGGTACTTCTATAAGCATTTTATAGGCATTAGTTCATTTAATTTTTGGAATACTGTATTAAAAAGGTAGAATAATAGATTCTTCCAAACTTAAAGATGAAAAACTGAGGCACAGAAGCCAAAGGCACCCGTGGTTTGTACAGTTAGAACTCTAACCCCAGGCAATCTTGTTCTCAATGGCCACACCCTCTCTTAGGCAAGAGATTTAGGGAATCACATCTTCCTCCTCCTCCTTTCCTCCTCCGTGGTACTCTCACCCTCCATAGTGCAACTTCTGTTCCATCCAGGCTTGTGATTACAAACGATCCAATCAGAAAGAGCCATGCACAAGGACTTGCCCGACAGGAGCAAAGCATGGGAAAGTAGGGGCCAATCAGAAAAGGTGGCTCACAGGTGCAGTCCAATACAGAGTGAGTATGGCTAGGAATTGTGGAAGAACCAATCAGAGAGGCCAGAACAGACGGCACCATCCAACAAGGAGTCAGTACAATGGGGCGTGTCTTCAGGTTTGGAGTGGCTCTCAGGACAGGCAGTATAAACTAGGGACCGCCTCCTCTAGTTCTACCAACCTATTCTCTAAGCGCCCATGGATCCAAGCTCCCTGATGTTTGAGTCTGGGCCCTAGACCTGGGGGACTTCTTAACTTTGACTGTGAGCGGGGCTCATGTTGGAGAGGTGGAGGCTGGTCTTTAGGACAGAGCTGAGAGGGCTAGACCTAGCTTAGGCATCAGGGACCCAATTTAGGCAGAGAGGTGGGATGCTTTCGGGGAGGAGCAAGGGGGACAGGTGGGGCTCAGGCTGAGGGTGTATGTGTGGCAAGGGGCTAGGCTGAGGAGTTCTGAATATTTTATACTTGGGGTGGTCTCTAAACAGAGACAGAGGGATAGGGCTCTGCCGGAATGGGCATTGCTTAGCTTAAAAAGGGCTGGAGTTTTTTTGATTGGGGGCGTGGCCTAATAGTCTGGGGGCGGGGCCTAGGCTTTGGGCGGGGCCTGAAGAATGGATTGGTAGAGGGTCTGTATTAGGTTTGGGGCAGGAATTAGGGCTCCAGGGAAGGAACTAATATATTTACTTCAACCTGTTGCCCTTTTTTCAGACCAACTCCCACATTCCCTGACCTCATGAAACATTGTCCAGCTGCTGGGTATACCCTTTTCTTCTAGAGAACCTGGACTAAGAGGTCGTATTTATTCCTTCCTGGGGTCCCTGAAGTGAGTCTGGAGCCAGCCTAGCTTTTCCCAAGACACATTCAAGAACATATGTTGGGCCAGGCTGGTCTCGAACTCCTGACCTGAAATCCCAGCACTTTGGAGAGCGAGGCAGGAGGATCACCTGAGTTCAGGAGTTCGAAACCAGCCTGGTCAACATGGTGAAATCCGGTCTCTACTGAAAATACAAAAAGTAGCTGGGTGTGGTGGTGCATGCCTGTAATCTGAGCTACTCGGGAGGCTGAGGCAGGAGAATTGCTTGAGCCCAGGAGGCAGAGGTTGCAGTGAGCTGAGATCATGCCATTGCACTTCAGCCTGGGCAACAAGAGTGAAACTCTGTCTCAACAACAACAATGACAACAACAAAAAGAGCACATGTTGGCTGGTGAAATGGTTCACACCTTGTAATCTACACTTTGTGGGGGCTGAGGCTGGAAATCCTAGAGGCCAGAAGTGTGCAAACAGCCTGGACAATTTAATGAGACTCTGTCTCTACAAAAAATAAAAAATTAGTTGGATGTGGGGGTGTGTGCCTGTAGTTGGGACACTGAGGTGGGAGGATCACCTGAGCCTGGGGAGGTCGAGGCTGCAGTAAGCCATGATCGAGCCACTGCACTCCAGTCTGGGTGACAGAGGGAGACCCTGTCTTAAAAAAGAACACATGTTTACTGAGTTCCTGGGTAGCAGTCACTGTTCTGGGCACCGGAGGATGTTGGTGTCCCTGCCAACATAGACACTTCGGGAGGCTTACATTTCAATGACTAGACGGTAAATAAATAAACAACAATTAATAGGTCAACAAATAAAATCCTTAAGAGGGTGACAAAGGACAGGCACAGTGGTTCATGCCTGTAATCCCAGCACTTTGGGAGGCCAAGGAGGGAGGATAGCTTGAGCCCAGGAGTTCGAGACCAGCCTGGATGACATAGCAAGACCTCATGTCTTTTTTTCTTTTTAAAATACATTTTTTAAAATAAAAAAAGAAAGTGATAAGTACTATAAGGGAAATTAATAAGGTGATGTGCTAGACAGAAATGGTGGTGGGGCTGTTTTTTGCCACTAGAAGAGTCCTGCTTCCTCACTCCCCAACATTTACTATGAAACATTTCAAACATGCAGCCAAGTTGAAAGAACTATTTATGAGTGTATGTATATATATATATTAAAGTTTATTAGAGATGGGGTCTTGCTATGTTGCCCGGCTAGTCTTGAACTCCTGGCCTTAAGTGATCCTTCCACCTTGGCCTCCCAAAATGCTGAGATAGCAGATATGAGCCATCATGCCCAGCCTGAGTTGAAATGATTTTTTTTTGAGACAAAGTCTTGCTGTGTCACACAGGCTGGAGTGCAATGGCATGATCTCTGCTCACCACAACCTCCGCCTTCTGGGTTCAAGTGATTCTCCTGCCTCAGCCTCCAGAGCAGCTGGGATTACAGGCACGTGCCACCAAGCCCAGTAATTTTTTGTATTTTTGGTAGAGACGAGGTTTCACTATGTTGGCCAGGCTGGTCTCGAACTCCCGATCTCGTGATCTGCCTGTCTTGGCCTCCCAAAGTTCTGGGATTACAGGGGTGAGCCACCACGCCTGGCCAAATTGAAATAATTTTATAGTGAACGTTCATATACCCATCACCTAGATGCCACCACTGACATGTTACTGTATTACTTTATTATATATCCATCCATCTATCCATCCAGCAACCCCCTCCTCCTCCTCTTTCTTCTTCTTTTTAATGTATTTCAAAGTAACATCAGAACACTGGTTGGGGGCCCAGGTAGGGATGGTGTGTGTAAATTAGGGATGGAAAAGGAAGTCCCTTCTGAAGGGATTACATTTAAGACCTTCATGAAAAGAAAAAACCAGCCATGGAAAGGGGAGAAGAGCGTATATGCTGAGGAGCTGCTATGGGCTGGTGTGTTGGAGGAATAGAAAAGTCATCATAGAAGCTGGACAAGGGGCCGGGCACCGTGGCTCACACCTGTAACCCCAGCACTTTGGGAGACTGAGGCAGGTGGATCACTTGAGGCCAGGAGTTCAAGACCAGCTTGGTCAACATGACAAAACCCCATCTCTACTAAAAATACAAAAATTAGCCAGGCATGGTGGTGGGCGACTGTGGTCCCAGCTACTCAGGCTGAGATGGGAGAATCGCTTGAGCCCAGGAGGCAGAGGTTGCAGTGAGCTGAGATTATACCATTGCACTCCAGCCTGGGCGACAGAGTGAGGCCCTGTCTCAAAAAAGAAAAGAAAAGTCATCGTTAAAACTGAAAGAGGGGCCAGGAGTGGTGGTGCATGCCTGTAAACCCAGCACTTTGGGAGGCTGAGGCAGCAGGATCTCTTGAGCCCGGGAGTTCAGGACCAGCCTGGGCAACATGGTGAGACCCCCATTTCTACAAAAAACAACAAGAAAAACCAAAACAACAACAAAAAAAACAAGAAGCTGGAAGAGGAGAGTGGTTGGTTGGTGGGGGGTTGGAAGAAGAAAGAGGCTGAAACAGGAATTTCTCTTTCTTCTTCCATCTCTGTCTCTCTTATTATTATCTTTTTTTCTCTCCCTCTCTTTTCTACTCCTGTCCATCCCAGGCCTGCCCTCACCCTCTTTCCCCTTCACCCCTACCCTGTTCTGCCACGTACTATCTGTGTGACCTTGGGCAAGTGACCCAACCTCTCTGTGACTCTATTTCCCTTATCCATAAAATGGGGATGGTAATAGGACCACCGCATTTGGCTGCTGTGAAGATTGAATGAAGTGATGGATGTGAAACCTTTAGAATCATTTCTGGCACATAAATAGTGCTGTATATGTGTTCACTTGTGTTGTTGTTGTTATTCTTACCCCCACGCTCCAGCAGGGAGCACTAGCAACCATGGTGGGAGGTGGGGATGTTGCCTGGGTGGTGGTGATGAAGGAATCTGGAGACTAGGGGGATTGTGAGTATCCCCAGGGACATCTCAGAGTTGTGAGTGGGGTCAGGGTTCACTAAAAGGAGTTACCTGCAGAGCTGAGCTTGATCTGGAGGACAGGGCGGGCCTCCTGTCAATAATTTAAGCCAGGCACAGTCGCTCATGACCACCGTGATCAGGAGTTCAGGACCAGCCTGGGCAACATAGTGGGAGTCCATTTCTAACAAAAACAAAACTAAAAACAAAACAGCTACAGAGGAGGCTGAGATGGGAGGATCACTTGAGCCCAGGAGGTCAAGGCTGCAGTGAGTTGTGATCACGTCAGTGCACTCTTGCCTGGGTGACGCAGTGAGGCTCTGACTCAAATACAAACAAACAAGACAAATTAGACCAGGTGCGGTGGCTCATGCCTGTAATCCCAGCACTTTGGGAGGCCAAGGCCTGAGGATCACTTGAGACCAAGAGTTTGAGACCAGTCTGGCCAACATGGTGAAACCCCATATCCACTAAAAATACAAATATGAGCCAGGCCTGATGGGGCACGCCTGTAGTCCCAGCTACTTGGGAGACTGAGGCAGGAGAATTGCTTGAACCTGGGAGGCAGAGGTGGTTGCAGTGAGTGGGGTTCGTGTCAGTGCACTCCAGCCTGACAAAACAATACTGTTTCAAAAAAACAAAAACAGAAAAAGAAAAGAAAAATTAGCTGGGCTTGATGGCGCACGCCTGTAATCCCAACCACTCAGAAGGCTGAGGCAAGAGAATTGCTTGAACCTGGGAGGTGGAGGTTGCAATGAGTCGAGATTGCACCACTGCACTCCAGCCTGGGTCACAGAGAGAGACCTTGTCTTAAAAAAAAAAAAAAAATTAGGAAAGAGGTTTAGGGGAGGACCTCCATTCAGTGGGATCCACAATGAGAAGGGTTTGAGACCTTAGGAATCTGGGGCATTGCATGCAACAGCACAGATTTTTAGGGGAGAACTTCCTGGGTTTGAGGACCCTGTGAATATCTCAGAGAGAGAGAGTGGCCTGAGACACTCAGTGGGGTTTGAGGAAAGGGGTGGGGGTCAGCTATAGGACAGGATGGGCAAACGGGTCTGAAGCAGTAAGGAGCAAGGCATTCTGGGCTCTGTGGAAGTCACAGGGAAGGGGGACCTTCAGGAGCAGGAAGGAGGCAGCGTCCTCAAGGGGGCAGGACTAGTAGGGGGGTGGAAAAAAATTAGGGCTAACTGGGGGGTTTTGGGAACCAAAGGATGTCTTGAAGGGGAAGGAGAGAGAAAGGTCTAAGGTCACCAAAGGGGTTGAGGATGGTTTGGGGTCTAATGGGGTTAATGGGGAAGTTTAAGGGTTTCCCACGGGATAAGAGACATTTTAGGGCCCCTAAAAGGCATGGTTTGGAGTTCATACTGGGGGTAAGGGAATGGGTTAGGGTCCTTGAGCGTAGAAGGACATGGCTGGGGGTCCCCAAGAAGGAGTAGAATCTGGTTTGTGGTTCTGGGTGGCTGTAGAATGTGATTTGGGTCGCCAAAGGGAGTCAGGCACCATCTGGGATTTCTCTGAAGGCTGATATATGGTCTGAAGTCTCCCTGGATGTTGGCGTATGATCTGGGGTCCCTGAGGGAAGGGACGTGGTCTGAGGGTCCATCTGAATGTTGGGATACGATTTAGGGTTGCTGGTGGGGTAGTCTGGATCCCCTTGGATGCTGAGATATGATCTGGGATTCTTCTGGATTTGGGGGCATGGTCTGGGGTCCCTGACCGTGTGTGGGGCGTAGTCTGAGGTCAAGCAGGAGAGCAGGGCGCGATTTACGATCCTAGGTGGCTCTAGAACATCGCCTGGGTTCTAGAACAACGCCTGGGTTCTCAAAAGAGGTGAGGCCTGATCCGAGGTCCCCTTGGGTATTGGGACGTGATCCGAGGTCTCTGTAGGGAGATCCGTGGTCCACAGGCCAGTTGGGGCGTAGTCTGGGGGGCTCTCCGGGGAGGTCGGCCGGGCTGGGGGTGGGGCTGGGGAGGGGTCGGGGGCGGGCCCGCAGCGGCTCCGCAATGGAGAGGGGTCTGCGGAGGGTTCGGGGCGGGGATCCCGGGTGTGCGACCGCCCCGCCCGGCCGCCCCCACCGGCCGGCGCTCCCCCCCCCCCCTTGCGGCGGCGGTGGCGGCGGGCGGCGCGGAGGGCGGAGCTCGGCGGCGGCTCGGGAGGGAGGGCGGGAGGGAGGCGGCCCCGCGGCACCGCGCCCCCTCCCCCGGCCCTCCCCCCACCATGGCGCGGAGCGAGGCGGCGGCGGCGGGACCGGGCCCGGGGCCCCCCCGGGCTGGGTGAGCGCGGCCCGCAGCGGCCCGGGAGCGGCGGGCGGGGGCGCGGGTGTGTGCGCGGGTGTGAGCGTGCGAGCGTGCGAGTGTGTGTCCGCGGCGCTGCGGCGGGCCCGGCGTGCGCCCGCGCGGCCCTGTGTGTGCCCGGCGCCGGCGTGTGCTGCGCCCTGCCCGTGTGGCCATCGGGTGTGCGCGGGTGTCGAGCCCGGCCGGCGTGTCCGGCTGTGCGCGCGTGTCGCCCCGAGCGGCCGCCCCTCCGGCTGTGTCTGGGGGCTGTCGCGCGCCCATCGGAGGGGCTGTGTGCAGGTGTGTGTGTGCGTGGGTTGTGTGCCCAGGTGTGGGTCCCCCCCCAGCCCGGGTGCGTGCGCGACTGGCTGAGCTGGGTGTTTGTGTCCTGGTTGGATGTCCATCCCCGGGTCTGTGGAGCCGGGTGTGCCCACTCGGGTGTCCATTTGTGTGTGTGTGTGTGTGTGTGTGTGTGTCTGCGGGTTGTATGTCTCCGAGGGTGTGTATCTGTGAGTCCACGGCAGGTTGCCGGCTTGGGGACTGAGGCTCGGTGCCTTGTGGGTCCAGGCCTCGATGTGGATTTGGGGGAGGGGAGTTTGCCGCTCCCTCGGTCCATGTCAACTGGGGGGTCCTTCGCGGTCCTCGGCGGAAGCAGCCGTGTCTTCCCCTTCCCGGTGTTTGGGGGGGATGGGCAGCCAGGAGGTGGACAGATGGAGGGGGGATGAGAGGCCGAGAAATGGACAGATGGGCCCCGAGGTGGGGGTTGGGGGGGCGATGACCGGGCCCTTCCCCACCCACCCCACCCTGATTCCCCCACCGGCCAGACAACTGCAGATGGAGCCAGAGTTACCTCCATCCTGATGGCCAGGCTGAGGGACCTTTGGGGCTGCTGGTGGGAGGATCTCCTTGAAACGGTGATCTAGGACTCAAACCCCCAAATCCTCTGAGTTTCCACCTGCTGAACTCTGACCTTTGGGCTGACTTGTGCCCTGTTTTTTGGGGGCCTTCTGGGGAAGATGCCTAATGTGCTGGAGGGATGTTAGGATTTCATGGGCCTGGGAAGTAAGTAGGTGGGGTGGTGGGAGGGGGGGATGCCTCAGGGCTGGAAGGGATGTGTGTCCAAGACTGTGTGAGTGTGAATCTGAGCATTGACTAGGCTATTGTGGTTCAGTATCGTGTGTGCATTTGTAAGTGTGTAAATCACAGGACTGTTTTGTGAGCATGTCTGTTATGAGTGAACATCTTAGACTGTCTGTAAAGGTGGATCTTTTTGTGTCTGTGTGCATGTTCCAGTGTGGATCAGCCTCATATCTGTGTGCTTGTGTGTGTGTGTGTGTGTGTGTGTGGTATCTGTTGGTGTGGTGCTGTATCAACTTTGCAACATGGGGATGTGTGAAGTTGTGATTGTGTCTGGGCATTTAAGAGTGTGCACCTGTGTATCTTTGTGCAGGTGTGTGTGACATGTGTGCTGGTGAGTGTGCAAGGTACATCTGTTGTAGATGCATGGACCTGCTTGTCTGTTAGGGGGCACATGAGTTTCTCTGTTGTGTCTGTGCATGTGTGTGTGTGAACGTGCAGGGGAGAGTCAGTGTTGTACGTGTGTTGCATGCAGGTGTGCCAACCTTGAGGGTATGTAACCATCTATGTTGTGAGTCTGTTTGTGTCTCAGTGTTGGTCTCTGGGGAGTAGGTTTGTCTATGTTCAAACATGTATGTGAAGGACACATGTGCCTGTGCCCTGGCACAAGGCTATCCCTACTTCTGGCCCAGTGGGTTTGAGGCCCATGTGGCATGACCTGTGGTGGTACACTGGGGTCCCACCTGGGGTCCCTGGACACAGTGTGTTCATATGCCAGGCCAAGTGCTCATAGAGGGCAGGGAGCACACAGATCCTGTTGCTATGTTCGTGGAAATCTGGATATAGAGACTGGGGTTGTGGGCCTGTGTGGGTTTTGACATGGCCACACATGTTGGTGTGGGCAATGATATCATGGCAAGGATGGGAAACTCTGGCCCTTCCCCAGCTCTTGGTACCATTCAAGACTTTGAAGTTAAGGGGCTGGGATGTGAACTCTTGGGTTCTAAAAGCAGGCCAGGGGTCTGGTCTAGACTCTTGGGTCTGCGGGAGGAGGGGGCTGGGGTTCTTGGCTCCTGAGGAGGACAAAGGGCTAAAGTCCTGGTGTCTTGAACTTTGGAGGGTGAACAGCCTAGGAGGGTGAACTCCTAGGCCTAATCTCCTAGGAGTTCGGAGAGGACTTCGGGGTTCCTCTGAGACTATGCAAAACCTGCAGCAGGAGGACTGAGAGAGTGATCACACCAGGGACTTCCTTGGCCAAGATGGTCTCTGAGGCAGGATCTGGTACCCAGAGAAGAGCCAGAACAATGCTAACAAGGTGGTTCTGTTCCTTTGCAGGTGCTGGCCCAGGCCCTGACTCCCTGAAGAGAGGTGAGTAGAGCCATGAGGCTTCAGAGGGAGAGAGATGTGGGGAAATGGGGCTTGCTGTCAGTCATCTGCCTAGCATGGATTTCAGTGCAGGGGAGGACAGTTCCCTGAAGAGCCAGATGCCCACCACTCTGCCCAAGGCTGGGGAGTGGTGACAAGGTCAGGAACATCATAGTTGGGTGAGGGCTTGTGGTGGCCAGGAGACTGTGGGGGAGCAGGTGGCGGTTTCAGGCCAGGAGATATTCAATCTCAGGATGGTTAAGGTGGTTGGGAAAGCAGGGTTTTCTCATGATATCAGTAAAGGAAACAGGAATATGTCAAGACATGAAATGACCCCTGCATTTAGAGAGTTGAATGAATATGTTTTCCCATTTTGTGTGTGTGTGTATATGTGTGTGTGTGCATGGGTGTGGGAAGATCTCCTGATAGCCTGGCCTGCTCGTGGCTGAGAAAGCTGGAGAAAATAATAAATACTAATAATAGTAATAATAATAAGGATAGTAGCAGCAGCTCACATGTATGTAGTTACTTTGTCAGGAACTATTCTAAGCATGTCATAAAATATTATCTCATTGAATCCTCATAGCAACCCTATGAAGGAGGTGCCATCATTGTTCCCATTTGACAGATGAGCACACCGAGGCACGGAGAGGGGAAGTCACTTGATTAAAGTCACACAGTGGGGAGGTGGGATCTGAACCCAGGCAGTGGGGTGGATCTGTCCTGCAGTGCTGCGCTGTTCTTGATAAATGTTAGCCATTTCCATTGCTATTATTTTCTCTCCATTGGAGCCCCACCCCAGCTGTAGAAGGCGAGGCTCTGGACTTGTTTCATAGACTGGGGTTCTGAGCCCTGGAGACCCCACACCAAACAGGTGCAGAGCTGGGCCTCCTAATTCTGGACTCCCCACTTCTAGGCCAAGGTTTCCAGTGCATTGTAGAGCAGTGATCTGGAGGGAGTGAAGGACAGATTTGGGGTGAACTCAGAGATGGTAGGACACCCCGATCTCACCTCTTTTTCTGCCTTTGGCCCGGTCATTGTCTTCCTTAGTCGCTCTTTCCTCCTCTCTCTTTCTCTCCATCTCTATGTCTCAGTCTCTCTTTTGCATGTCTCATTCTTCACTCTCAGTTTTCTGTCTGCTGACCTTCCTTTCAGACTCATTCTGCTTTTGTCTCTCTGTCTGTCTCTGAATCTGTCTCTCTCTGCCAGGCCACTTCTCCCTCCCGCTGGTTTCTCCCTGTCTCTCTTCACTTCTCTCTATGACTTTCTGGGTCTCAGTCCTAGGTGCCCTCCCCATGGGCAGGAAGATCAAGGCCACCTAAGGCCATAGCCCCAAACACAGATTCCCGAGGTGGGCCAGCCGGGGTTAGGGTACAGGGCAGGGTGGGGTGAAAACAGTTTCAGGGACGCCCCCTTCCCATCCTTTCCTCTTTACCCCCCACCCACCCTGTGTTGTGATGGGAACTGACATGTCGTGGGCTGGAGCTGCCGCAGGGGGAATCCCCGCCGGAAGGTTTTGCTTGGAGCAGAGACATAGCGTGAGTGTGCGAGTGTGTGTGTGTGTGTGTGTGTGTGTGTTGTGTGTACCCAAAGATGTGAGCATAATAGTCTGCCCTGCTTGGGAGCTCAGCTGAGCCCAGGATGAAACCAGACCTTAGAGAAGGACTTCTTGAGGCTGAACTGGAAGACTCTGATATGTTTTTCTCAGTCCCTCCTACTTTCACACTCTCCCTGCCAATGCCAGAGGTGGGAGTGGGGAAACCCTTAACATTTATTGAGTACTTACTGTATGCCAGGCATGTTCAGTGGTACTTGAATGAAGATGGTTGGATTATTATCCCAATTTACAGATCAAGAAATTACAGCGTAGGTAGGGGAAATCATTGATTTGAGGGGTCACAGAGCTAGCAAAGGCGGAACCAGGATTTGAACTTGAGTCTGTTTGATTTCAAAGTACTTCCTCTCAGTAATAGGGCATAGTTCTATAGCGGTGCATATTAAGCACTTGATGATGATGATGACTGCTAACACGTAATAAGCATATTTTATGTGCCAGGCACTGTTCTAAGTATGCCATGTTCACCAATCCATTTAATCCTCACAGAAGTAAGGCCTGTTTCTGTCTCCCTTTTACAGATGAAGAAACCGAGAATCAGAGAGGTTCAGACACTTGCTGGAGGTCACACAGCTAGTGAGTATCAGAGCTGGGATTTGGAGTGAGGGAGTATGGCTTGGACAGCCAGGGCCTTAAACCATAGTTAACAGTGATTTTTAGAATATTTAGTGGGTACTGGAGGCCCCAGGCTGGGCGAGGTGTCACCCCTCTGGTTGGGAGATCATGAGAGGTTTGGCAGCTACTATGGGAGGGGCAGAGGTGAGGGTGGGACACACAAGGTAAGGGCAGGGGCCATCTATCAACCAGCATAGAAATATTTTTATTTTTAAGATGGAGTCTTGTTCCTGTCACACAGACTGGAGTGCAACATCGAGATCTCAGCTCACTGCAACCTGCACCTCCCTGGTTCAAGTGATTCTCCTGCCTCAGCCTCCCAAGTGGGTGGGATTACCGGTGCCCACCACCACGCCTGGCTAATTTTTGCATTTTTATTAGAGACGGGGTTTCACCATGTTGGTCAGGCTGGTCTTGAAATCCTGACCTCAGGTGATCTGCCGCCTCTGCTTCCCAAAGTGTTGGGGTTACAGGCCTGAGCTACTGTGCCCAGCATGGAAATATTGTAATCTGTTGTTAATAGCTGATAGTGGGTCCTCTAGCCGTCCTGTGGAACCCAGCTGTAGGCGGTAGGGGAGGGATCCAGGTCTGACTCGTAGCAGGACGTCCCCTGTGGCCAAGCCCCGCGCCTGGGTAACCGGCTCCTTCCCCCGCAGGTCTCACCTCCCACCCCTCCGGCCTTCCCACTGCACCATGGCTCCGGGACCCTTCTCGGCCCTCCTCTCGCCACCGCCTGCTGCCCTGCCCTTTCTGCTGCTGCTCTGGGCAGGGGCGTCTCGTGGCCAGCCCTGTCCCGGCCGCTGCATCTGCCAGAACGTGGCGCCCACACTGACCATGCTGTGTGCTAAGACCGGCTTGCTCTTTGTGCCGCCCGCCATTGACCGGCGCGTGGTGGAGCTGCGGCTCACAGACAACTTTATCGCGGCCGTGCGCCGCCGAGACTTCGCCAACATGACCAGCCTGGTGCACCTCACCCTCTCCCGGAACACCATCGGTCAGGTGGCGGCTGGTGCCTTCGCCGACCTGCGCGCGCTCCGCGCCCTGCACCTGGACAGCAACCGCCTGGCGGAGGTGCGTGGCGACCAGCTCCGTGGCCTGGGCAACCTGCGACACCTGATCCTCGGCAACAACCAGATCCGCCGGGTGGAGTCGGCGGCCTTCGACGCCTTCCTGTCCACCGTGGAGGACCTGGACCTGTCCTATAACAACCTGGAGGCCCTGCCGTGGGAGGCGGTGGGCCAGATGGTGAACCTAAACACCCTCACGCTGGACCACAACCTCATCGACCACATCGCGGAGGGGACCTTCGTGCAGCTTCACAAGCTGGTCCGCCTGGACATGACCTCCAACCGCCTGCATAAACTGCCGCCCGACGGGCTCTTCCTGAGGTCGCAGGGCACCGGGCCCAAGCCGCCTACGCCGCTGACAGTCAGCTTCGGCGGCAACCCGCTGCACTGCAACTGCGAGCTGCTCTGGCTGCGGCGGCTGACCCGCGAGGATGACCTGGAGACGTGCGCCACACCCGAGCACCTCACCGACCGCTACTTCTGGTCCATCCCCGAGGAGGAGTTCCTGTGTGAGCCCCCGCTGATCACACGGCAGGCGGGGGGCCGGGCCCTGGTGGTGGAGGGCCAGGCAGTGAGCCTGCGCTGCCGAGCGGTGGGGGACCCTGAGCCAGTGGTACACTGGGTGGCGCCTGATGGGCGGCTGCTGGGGAACTCCAGCCGGACCCGGGTCCGGGGGGATGGGACGCTGGATGTGACCATCACCACCTTGCGGGACAGCGGCACCTTCACTTGCATCGCCTCCAATGCCGCTGGGGAAGCCACGGCACCCGTGGAGGTGTGCGTGGTACCTCTGCCTCTGATGGCGCCCCCGCCGGCTGCCCCGCCGCCTCTCACCGAGCCCGGCTCCTCTGACATCGCCACGCCTGGCCGACCGGGTGCCAACGATTCCACGGCTGAGCGTCGGCTCGTGGCAGCCGAGCTCACCTCGAACTCTGTGCTTATCCGCTGGCCAGCCCAGAGGCCAGTTCCCGGAATCCGCATGTACCAGGTTCAGTACAACAGCTCCGTGGATGACTCCCTCGTCTACAGGTGGGTGCGGGTGCTGCCGTCCTAGGGCCTCCTTCCAAGCCCAGGGGGACCCTCCCTCCCACCTGCCCATTCCCTTGGCCTTCTTGCTCAGCCAGGGTTCTAGATGGCTGTGAGAGTTGTCCCCACCCTCCTTTGCCCTCTCTCCTCTCTCCTCTATTTCTCACTGTCTCTGTTTTTCATGCTTATAGAAAATATTCGCTGAGCACCTACATGAGCCAGGCCAGGGCTAGGCACTGGAGCCCTAACAATCCCCAGCCCAGCATGAACCCTACTCTCATGGAGCTCATAGTCAATATCACTGCTCCCCAGAGCAATCTGATTAGGCACTTCTTCAGTTAAACATTTTGGAGTGTGAAATACACACATTTACAGTGACTTTTTTTTTTGAGACAGAGCCTCACTCTGTCACCCAGGCTGGAGTGCAGTGGCATTGATCTCGGCTCACTGCAACCCTCCGACTCCCAGGTGCAAGCGATTCTCCTGCCTCAGCCTCCCAAGTAGCTGGGATTACAGGTGTCCACCAACATGCCCAACTAATTTTTTTATTTTTAATAGAGATGGGATTTCATCATGTTGGCCAGGCTGGTCTCAAACTCCTGACCTCAAGTGATCTGCCTGCCTTGGCCTCCTAAAGTGCTGGGATTACAGGCGTGAACCACCCCGCCCGACCTACAGTGACACTTATAAATTATATACCAGTACTACTGTACCAACACTTTGGGTACATTACAGAAACAGAAAACAAAAAATGAGAAAAATATGTTATTTCCACTCTCCCTTGGGTTTGAAGCCATTGCTCTGGTGTGGACAGGCAGTATGGTGTCACAGACATTTTAAGAAAAGCATTACTCTCTCCCGTTGCCTCCTTATTCTCTTGCTTTCACCTCTCTGTCTCTACCGTCTCTGCCCTCATTATGCATAGAGCCCCTGCTTTGTGCAAACTCCTGAGCTGGGCACTGGGGACACAGGGAAACCAAGAGGCCCAGTCCCTGCCCTCAGGGAGCTCATAGTTCATGGGGCTCCACACTAGGTGGTGTCCTTGGCCTTGCCATGTCTCTCCGTCTCAGTTTTTTTTTTTTTGAGGCGGGTCTGCTCTGTCACCCCAGGCTGGAGTGCAGTGATTTGATCATAGCTCACTGCAACCTCAAACTTTTGGGCTCCAAGCAATCCTCCCACCTCCTCAGAATAGCTGGGACTATAGGCTTGTACCACCACACCGGGCTAATTTTTAAAAATTGTTAATAGAGATGAGGTCTTGGTATATTGACCAGCCAGATCTGGAACTCCTGGGCTAGAGTGATCCTCCTGCCTTGGCCTCCCAAAGTGCTGGGATTACAGGTGTGAGCTGCTGCGCCTGGTGCAGATTGGTAGTTTTTTTAGTATGGCTCTCTGCCACAGAACCGGCACACAGTGGGCACTTGATAAATGGTTGTTTGGCACATGGACGTCTCTCCTTCTATCTCTGCCTCCCTCATGCACATTGTAGAGCACCTACTGAATGCTTCAGTCCTGTGCTTGGCTTCACTTGGAGATGCCAGAGGGGCTGGAGCGATCTCCCTACCTGTGGGGAGCCCCAGCTGCTGGCGGTCAGAGCTGAGAAACCTGCCCCTTGGCCTCCATTTCCACCTTTCCAGTGTTCTCTTGGCCAGGGGCTTGGCACATAGTAGGTGTTTTCCCAGGGTTGGTTGAATGAAAAAATGCCTCTTGACCAGGCACAGTGTCTCATGCCTGTAATCCCAGCACTTTGGGAGACCGAGGTTGGCAGATCACTTGAGATCAGGAGTTCAAGACCAGCCTGGCCAACATGGCAAAACCCTGTCTCTACTAAAAATACAAAAATTAGCTGGGCATGGTGGCATGCACTTATAATCCCAGCTACTTGGGATGCTGAGGCAGGAGAATTGCTTCAACCTGGGAGGCAGGGGCTGCAGTGAGTGGAGATCGCACCAGTGGACTCCAGCCTGGGCAAGAGAGATAGACTCCCTCTCAAAAAAAAAAGAAAGCCTCTCCTTTCCTTTGTCTCTATCTTCCTCATTTCCCTCTCTTTTTGATTCTGGTCACCACACACTGAGTAGATGCCTACTATGTGCCCATCTTGTGCTGGGTCCTGGGCCTACTGAGCTAGACTAGGTCCCGGCCCAGCCTTACAAACACTGGGACAAACAAGTGAACAAAACAAAAACCTTCACAAGGAGCTTCCGAGCTTGCCACTTCATTCCATCTTCCCAACTCTGCTATGAAGGCGCGATGACTCCCCTCTCCATTTCACAGACAGAAAAACTGAGGTTCAGTGGGGGATGTCACTTGCCCAAGGTCACACAGAAAGTAGCAAAGCTGTCCTTTTTTACACTGACACACATTTGTTGAGCACTCACTGCTGGGAGGAGAGATGGATAATATATTTCTTTCTTTTCTTTCTTTTTTTTTTTAAGATGGGGTTTCACCATGATGGCCAGGCTAGTCTTGAACTCCTGACCTCAGGTGATCCACCCACCTCAGCCTCCCAAAGTGCTAGGATTACAGGCGTGAGCCACCGCGCCCGGCT
>CAUYQU010044032.1:0-17600 GCA_963574635.1 Cheracebus regulus
GACGGGAGGAAAGTGCCACCTTTAGACACAAGAGTAATTCTCTGATAGGAGCTCAGAGCTACAAATGTGTGCCATGGGGCACTGAGCATGACTCTTCCTGTGGCCTACCAGCCATGTCTCATCCTCACCATTAGTAATGGTCTGAGATTTTCCCATTTAACCATTTCATACTTCTGTGCAGACATCAAATGATATGGTTTGACTGTGTCCCCACCCAAATCTTATCTTGAATTGTAGCTCCCATAATTCCCATGTGTTGTGGGAGGGACCAGGTGGGAGGTAATTGGATCATGGGGGCGGGTCTTTCAGTGCTATTCTCCTGATAGTGAATAAGTCTCATGAGATTGGATGGTTTTATAAAAAGAAGTTCCCCTGTACAAGTCCTTTCTTGCCCACTGCCATGTAAGAAGTCCCTTTGCTCTTCTTTCATCTTCCACCATGATTGTGAGACCTCCCCAGCCATGTGGAACTGTGAGTCCATTAAACCTCTTTTTCCTTATAAATTATCCAGTCTTGTGTATGTCTTTATTAGCAGTGTGAGAATAGACAAATACACCAACTCTTCATCACAGTACTTACATCACTCATTTGTTTTCCCAGTGGGCCTAGAACTCCTTGAGGAAAAAGACTGTTTCAGTTATTGCTACAAAGATAGCACAAGGCAGAGTACTTGTACATAAGAAGCACTTAGCATTATGGAATTTAAAATGCATTTGACTAAAATATTTTCCAGTGGAATATTTGTAAAGATTTATTAAGAAAAGTATTAATAGGATGAGACTGGCTATCCAGAATTTACAAGGTGATATTTTTGTAAACAAGTAAAAATACCAATACATAGCTCTTCTGAAGCTTTTAGCACAATGGAATAAAAATTAGAAAGAATTTTTTTTCTTGCATTTGGAAATTATGACAGCAAACAGATTCCTCTGTCTTTTACTTTTGGAAGACACTGATAAAATTTCATGCATCATCATTTGAATTATTTCACAAGGTTAGATGAAAAAGTTACCTGTAAGTTAAATAGAAGAGACACCAGAGTGAGTTTTCACAGGCTCACTGGCTTTCATAATCTCAAGAGAGAAATGACTGAAATCAAAGTGTTCTATGGACCTATAAGCAGCTTCTCTCCAATGTCCTCTTTAATCTAAAAGCTGCCTGCTTTTAGAGAGAGTTCTGAGTTACATAAATGATCTTTTTATTGGTCTCATTTAGCCCAAGGTCAAGTAACTAGCATGCATGTGTATTTCATTAAGAATAATTCTGGTTTTGTACCATACATTTTTCTGGCTATTGGGTGCTTCTTACTAAACTGTTGAATCACCTGAATTAAGTCTATGGGAATAAGTTTGAAGTCTTTATAATGGCAAATTATAACCTATGTTTTAAGATAGCTACTCTTCACCTACCTTAAAAAGTGGCATAAAATTATCAATACAATTTATTTTTATTTATTTTAAAATATTGACCTTTATTTAAAAAAAAGTAACTCAAGTGTTGAATGTGAGAATAATTATTATAGCCAATGTACTTAGTATTAATCTCAGATCTACAAATAAGTAGACCATTATAGTAATATTAACAACTTGACCTAATATATACTTTGAATTTCCATTCCACCAAGATAGGATACACTTAATCTCACATATTTTGGGATTCCTATACCTCAAAATAATAAAACCCATATATGACAAACCCACAGCCAACATTATACTGAGTGGGGAAAAGCTGAAAGCATTCCTCCTAAAACCTGGAACAAGAAAAGGATGCCCATTTTCACCGCTCCCATTCAACATAGTACTGGAATTCCTTGCCAGAGCAATCAGGAAAGAGAAAGAAATAAAAGGCATCCAAACTGGAAAGGAGGAAGCCAACCAAATTACTTCTGTTTGCTAATGATATCATATTACACCTAGAAAACCCTAAGGACACCTCCAAAAGACTCCTAGATTTGATAAATGAATTCAGTAAAGTCTGAAGATACAAAATCAATGTACAAAAGTCAGTAGCATTTATATACATCAATAAGGTTCAAGCTGAAAATCAAATAAAGAACTCAATCTTACTTATAATAGTTACCAAAAAAAAATACCTAGGAATATACTTAACCAAGGAGGTGAAAGATCTCTGTAAGGAAAACTACACAAAACACTGATGAAAGCAATTGTAGGTGACACAAATGAAAAAGCATCCCATGCTTACAGATTATAAGAATCAATACAGTTAAGATGACCATAGTGCCTGAAACAATATATAGATTCAATGTAATCCCACCAAAATACCAATATCATTTTTAAGGAATTAAGAAATTAAATTCATATAGATCCATAAAAGAGCCCAAATAGCCAAAGCAATCCTAAGCAAAAAGAACAAATCTGGAGGCATCACATTACCTGACTTCAAATTATACTGCAAGGCTAAAGTCACCAAAATGGCTGGTACTAGTATGAAAATAGACATATAGATCAATGGAGAAGAATAGAAAACCCAGAAATAAAGCCACATAACTACAGCCAACTGATCTTTTGACAAAGTTGACAAAAACATACCCTGGGAAAGGGTACCCTATTCAATAAATAGTGCTGGGAAGATTGGCTAGCCGTATGTCAAAGAATGAAACTGAACTCCAGTCTCTCACCATAGATAAAGATTAACCAAGATAGATTAAAGACTTAAATGCAGGTCCTGACATTATAAAAATACTAGAACAAACTCTAGGAAAAACTCTTCTGGACATGGGCCTAAGCAAATAATTCATTGCTAAAATCGAATGCAACAAATACAAAAATAGACAAATGGGACTTAGTTAAACTAAAAACCTTCTGTGCAACAAACGAAATCATCAACAGAGTGAACAGGCAACCTGAAGAATGGGAGAAAATATTTGCAAACTATACATCTGAATAAGGACTAATATCTGGAATCTAGAAGAAATGCAAACAACTCAACAACAACAAAATAACCCCATTAAAAAGTGGGCAAAGGACATGAACAGATATTTTGCAAAAGAAGACATACAAATGGCCAAAAAACATGAAACAAAATGCTCAATATCAGTAATTCTCAGAGAAACGCAGGTTAGAACCATAATAAGATATCATCTTCTAGTAGTCAGAATGGCTATTATGAAAAATGTCAAAAAATGACAGATGTTGGCGAGGATGCAGGGAAAAGGGAATGCTTACACATTGTGCGTGGAAATGTAAATTAGTACAGCTTTTATGGAAACACAGTAGTATGGAGATTTCTTAAAGGACTAAAAATAGATATACCACTCCATCCAGCAGTAATCCCACTCTAGAATATACCCAAAGGAAAAGAAATCATCATATCAAAAAATACTTGCACCCATATGTCTATCACAGCACTATTCATGATAGCAAAGATACGGTAGCAACTTAAGTGTCCATCAACAGATGATTGTATAAAGAAACTGTGCGTATATATATTTCTTTATACACACACACACACACACACACACACACACACACACACACACACAATGGAATACTATGCAGCCACAAAAAAAGAATGAACTCATGTCTTTTGAAGCAACGTAGGTGGAACTGGAGGCCATTATCTTAAGTGAAACAACTCAGAAACAAAGATAAATGCCACATGTTCTCACTGATAAGTGGAAGCTAAATAATTTGTACATATGAACATATGAAATAATACACATCATAGACTCAGAAGTATAGAAAGGGAGAAGGGAGCGAGGGCTGAAAAATTACTTAATGAGTAAAATATGCATTATTCAGGTGATTTTACATTAAAATCACAGGCTTCATTACTACACATATAGCTATGTAATAAAATGGCACTTGTACCCTCTAAGTCTCTAAAACTAAGAATTTAGGGTTCCCTCCCCTTGCCAAGAGTGTGTTTAAAATCTGGGTGATTTATACAGTGCCATGCCATTTTAATGCAATGGGTTGGACTTCCATCTGGTGTTCAATATCGTATGTCCATGCAGTTTTTCTCTGAGAATGCTAGGATAACATTTGGTTTCCTGTCATCAATCCACAGAGATCACCACTAAAAGAAATACAACCAGCTTCTCTCTCCCTGCCCCCTTCAAGTCAGGTGGCTTTCTCCTCTATTTCCTTTCATTTTATGGACACATAATATATTCTAACCTTTCTGTATTATGCTGAGACAACAAAATCTCTGCCAAACTGGCTAAGACCCATTCTCTCTAAACTTACCATACCTGTTTCCTCTCTGAACACCAAGCTTCCCCCAGAAAGCAAGATACAGGATCCATCTTCCTGGAACAATCCATCCACCTTCTTCTACCTGGGGGTTAGCAAGGTCAACCTCTTTCTCTTCCATCCCAAACATTTTGGCTGTGCCTAAACTCTCTCCAGTCACCTCAGGGTCTAGGTTTTTGGAGACAAAGTCAGTAAGACTCCTTTGTTTCTATCTTTTATTCTATCCTGTTCCTGCCTTGAACAAGGATCATAGAACTGCCCAAATCATTGAACGGGGTAGGAGGTTGATGAAAAATTGAAGTACAAATAGGAAACCAACTGTGAGTATCTCAAAATGTTATCTCACCACACTTACCACATTTATTGAGTATCCTTCCCTGGTCAATATTTTTTGAATTGCCTCCTGTGGTTTGCTTTTGGGTTTTTTTGGTTTTGGCTTTTGGTTTGGGTTTTTTTTTTTTTTTTTTCTGTTTACTCATCTTTCAATCCAACTCCAATGTTTGCCTGAGACAGCTTGGGTGGATTGTCACTCCTCCTTCTTACACCCCATTCTGATGCTGCCACTTTCCTTCACATAAGGAGTCTGGGGTTTTGTGCACAGCCCACAGCTTCATTTGTGATTCCTAGCAGATGGACTAATGAGCTAAGTAAGGTTGGATCTTCCCTTCCTCAATCTGGTCATTTCTTTCATCCCTCTCTATTCACTACTCTCAGTGTTCCACATGTCTCTACATGTTTTCATTTTTTTCTCTGACTAAATATCCCATAATGCAGGACATTTCTCTCCTAGTACACCATACAACACAGTTTTTTCTGAGCCTCTCTTCCTCCTGCAATGTATGTCTTTGATGTTGTATTCACCTCATGGACCGGAGAAAGAGAACTGCCACTGGAGGGTTGATGGGCTGGGACACTGTCACAGAGACTGGGAGAAAGGATTATAGCTCAGTCGGGCTCAGGAGGTAGTGTGTATGAAACTTGCAAGATGGCCCTGAATTTTTCCAGTTCTGTGACCCTTCCTCATCCTGAGTTGGATATATAGGGAAGGGATTGGTTAGAGTTCTTCATCACCTTCCAAGGGACTAGATAAGGTGGAGCACATGGCACATGATCTAGGAAAGTGCTTCTTAATTCTTCCCCCTCAATGACACAGTTAGTGAAAAGTTGGGCCAAACTTTGGACTACATTCTTTTCTTTGTTACGGCCATTGTTAATTTTATTATTTTTTTCATATTCTTTTGGATTTTCAGTGGAACTTTCATGACATATCTATTAAGCAAATCCAATATACCACCCTGCAAACCCAGATGTCCCAAAGCTGGACTTTTCACCCATGCGTATCTAACTCCAAAGCCCCACATTTTCTGCTACTTCATGCTGCTACCTTAAGTGTAGTACATTCGGTTCTGCTCCTTGAATTCACGAGGCTATTTCAAAATATATTCTAATACTCTACTTTATCTTTGATTTCTGTTTCCTGAATTCCCTCAAGTTATTCAGCAGGGAAAAAAAATGAGCTTTGTACACTCTGTGGCCAAATCTCAAACAATATCAGTGGATGGAAATACTTCCAGAGAGAAGCAGCAAAAGGCAGGAGATACATGGAACACAGAACTTTAACAAAAACATCTGAAAGTGACTTGGGACTCCACAATTGAAATATAAAATGACATAAACAGAAAAAAGTCCAGGCTTTGAGATTTTGATAGAAGCAAGTCCACCACAAATCCATCTATTCTGCTACCTTGATCAACAATTCTGAGCCTCAGCTTTCTAATTTGCCAAATGGAGATAACTATGTTCACTTCCCAGGATGGTATAGAAATTGAATGAGTTTATGTCTAAGTCTTGACAGGCACTGGAGGTAAATGAAAAATAGTGGTTGTCTTAGGTAAGATACTATTGATTTCAAGTAAAAGAATACCTAACGAATTGGCTTAATTAATAATTAAGGTGATTTATTTTAATATGTAGATGAAAAGTTAAAAGATAGAGTGGGCTTCACATACTATTTAACATGGCAGTTCCTGATATCATTTCAGGATGCCAATAATTCCACAGACTTGCCTTTGTTCTGCTCCTCTCCTTGAGTCAGCTTTGTGTTGAAACTAGCTTCCCCAATATTAATAAAAGGATTCACTGCACTCTCCAAAGTGAGAGAATGAGCACTTGTTCCAGAATTACTGGCAGAAGTCATGAGAGTCACTCCAGAACCATGTGACCAAGAGGATGGAATTCATTGACTGGCTCAGCTCAGGACTCTGAGTTGGGAGCAAAATACAAGCTTACTCTCTTTGTTCTCAAAATCTCTACCATTTCATTTTCCTTCCATTTCTTCTACATGCCCTCAGTACTCCTTTTAAGGATACCTTTTCTAGTCTAGGTTTGAAAGGTGAAGAGAGGGTACCCTGTCTTCTTAAACTATACCTAGAATTCTGTACATGTTTTTTAAAACTCAGGTATTTGGAAATCAAAACCAGAAAGTTCTCTTTGTCTCTGTGTTTTAGCCCTGCCTGTCCCTCCTCTGTGATCCTCACTTGATTCTTAATTTTTCTTTTCCTCAAGTCAAAAAAGTTAGAAAGTCTTATAGTTATTTAAGCCAAACACTCATATTTGTCTGTGGAGATGAGATATATTACACACATAATACTTATTTCAGTAATCATCAGCAGTTTCATCTTGATGTGATTTTTTTTGCAGCTGCCTTGGTATCAGCAATAAACTCTAAGGACCATCTTGTGTATTCTTTCAACAAATAAATAAGAATATTTCTAATTGCTAGCCCACAAACACAACAACTTGAGCATGCACCAAATCTTCATATACTCCCCAAGCACTACTTGTGAGAGCTACACTAACTCTTGGTTTGAATTCCTGTTAGCAAATATCGTTGACTCTAGGTATTCTAGTTTTCATCAGGCATTTGGGGTTTGATAGTGAACCTAACAATCTTTGGGATTCTCTTCTTGATCTTATAGTTTTAAAATAAAAACCAAATGGCTGAGAACAAAGAAATTCAGCTTTTGTGATCCTAGACCAGTGGACCCATAACTGCAACTAGGGTACATATCTTGACATATTTTGGCTATTGTTTGTCCAAACACAACATTACTTCACTAGTATCAAACAAATATACAGAAAGAAAGACAAACAAGCAAACCTATCTGACTTCTAGAATGGCTTTCTTCTTTTCCTCTCCAAACCTAGGAAGTTGATTTAAGGATTGGTGACATCACAATTTACATATGGTATTTAGCAAGTACTCGATGGCAACTTTACTCCTTACTATGACAAGAAAGATATACAGATGGTCCCCAACTTAACCTGGTTTAACTTACAATTTTTTTACTTTACTGTGGTGCAAAAAGGATAGTCATTTGGTAGTCTACTTGACTTAAGATGGGGCTAAACCCATCGTAGGTTGAAAATATTATGAAGTCAAAAATATACTTTCAACTGATGATATTTTCAATTCATGATGGATTTATCATTACATAATCCCACTGGAAATTGAGGAGCATCTGTGTATTCCTCCCAAACTCCTGGTCTGGGTCTTCAATTCTGTTTCTCAGTACAGCTCCAGTGGGTAGTATAGAGGCTTTGTAATAGAGTTCCTAACTGAAATTAAATACATGGATATTTTCAGTGAAGCTACAAGTAGGAGATCTGTGTTTGTTAGATTAATCTAAACACTGTTCTGTGTTGTTAAAGTTGTCTTGTATTGTGCTGATGTTGGATTCGGGTGAAATTTTAAAGGTAGGGCCTTTTGTCTGAAGGTACTTTTGTTAAGAAATGAGTCTGGGCATGGTGGTTCATGCCTATAATACCAGCACTTTGAGAGGCCAAGGCATGAGGATTGCTTGAGCCCAGGAGTTCAAGACCAGCCTGGACAACATAGAGAGACCTCATCTATACAAATAATTTTTATAAATAGCTGGGCATGGCGGCATGTACCTGTGCTTCAGCTACTCAGGAGACTGAGGTGGGAGGATTGCCTGAGCCTTGGAGGTCAAGACTGTAGGAAGCCATGATTGTGCCATTGCATTCCAGCCTGGATGACATTGAAAAACCAAAGAAAAGAAGAAGAAATGAAATGAAATGAAATTAATGACAAACCAAGGAGAGATGAATAAAATTTTGAAGAATGAGGAAATAATCTGGTAGTTCATAACTGAGTCCTCATGTACTATTGAAGATGTTTAACCATATCCAGGAGTCACCAAATCCCAGGTGGGAATCGAAGTAGATAACTAAAAATCACCTAGGTAGACAACCCATAAGAGTAATAATTCCTGACATTGAAAGCAAGTCATCTTCTACATACAGAGTCCTTTTAACCAGGTTTCTTCCTTTAATAATAGTTTGCCTATAACAGTGCCTGGCACAGAGTGGGTGTTTAATATACAGGCATACTTCAGAGATATTGTGGGTTTAGTCCCAGACATCCCAGTAAAGTGAATATCACAATATAACAAGTCACACAATTTTTTCTTTCCCACAGCATATAAAAATTATACTTACACTATATTGATCTTATATCAATTTGCATTGTGTCTAAAAAGATGTACATACTTACTTTAAAAATACTTTATTGCTAAAAAGTGCTGACACAGAGACAAAGAGTGGGCACATGCTTTTGGAAAAATGGCAATGGCACCCATAGACTTGCCCATGCAGAGTTGCCATAAACCTTCAATTTGTATTTTTTAAAAAAGGCAGTATCTGTGGAGCACAATAAGTGAATCACAATAAGATGATATATGCCTAAATATGTGTTGAATGAATAAATAATTAATGAGACACCATCTGATTTTTGCAGGCTTTGACACTACAGTTGCCTTCTGCACAAGCAATGGCCTTCAACATTAGAGATGTTTCTAGATAGATATGCAAAGACTCCAGGAACTGGTGTTAAAAAGAAAACAAAACAAAAAATCTTTTCTTCCATAACACATCAACTCAGGAGAGATGTAAGCAGGAAGACATGCTGTCAAGGCTGATCCTACCCACTTATTAATTTAGAATAGCAAGAGTGTTTTGTAGGGGTAGAAGGAAGATCAGGTAAGTATAAAAACGGGACTCTTGGAAAGAAAAATGCAACACGTATTTCCCTCCAAATGTTTTCATATCATATTTTAACCTGGGACAGTCAAATGCAAGACTATAAACAGTGAGCAGGAAACAGCTCTTTTGGGCAGACAAAACAAAGAAGTGTTCTTCGTCACTTTGTTAATCCAACCTCATCTATGCTGCTGTAAGGCCCTGCAGTAGAAAGGCAAGTCCAGTCTCTGTCAGCCTTCCAGACTGCATCAAGCTTCCCCAGTTAAAAAGGTCTACATTCTCTACTCTCTCCTATAAGACCTAAACTCCAGTCCTGCAGCTGCTATGGACATGTGGAAGCTGCAGACCAACAATTTTAAGAGTAAGCAAAGTATTAAGCAAACTGTCAAAATGAACCACTCTCCCAAGGAGTGCACTAAACCAACTGTATATCTTACAATTTAGTTTTTCTTACCAAGCCTCAATATTTATAAAGTAATCAAAACAAACTAAACTATCAGGAAAAACTTCAGAAAATTTGCAAATACATTGAAATTAATCAACATGCTCCTGAACAACCAATGGTTCAAGGAAGAAGATAATAGGGAAATATTAAAATATCTTGAGACAAACATAAAATACCAAAACTTATAAGATGCAGCAAAAGCACTTCTAAGAGTGAATTTTATAGCAATAAATACCTACATCAAAAAAGAAGGAAGGTCTCAAATACACAATATAACATTACATCTTAAGGAACTAGTAAAACAAAAACAAACTAAGCCCAATGTTAGTAGAAGAAAGAAAATAGTAAAGATCAGAAAAGAAGTAAATGAAATAAGGACTGAAAAAATATCAATGAAACTAAGAGTTGGTTTTTTTTGAAATGATAAAATTCATAAACCTTTAAACTAAGGGTAGACTAAGAAAAAAGACAGAAGACTCAAATAAAATCAGAAATGAAAAAAGAGGAATTATGACTGATACAAAAGAAAGAGGATCATCAGGGACTAATATAAACAACTATATGCCAACAAATTGGATAACCTAAAATTGATAAATTTCTAGACACATGCAACCTACTAAGACTGAATTATGAAGAATCAGAAAATCTGTGCAGACCAAAAATGAGTAAGAAGATTGAATCAGTAATTTTAAAATCTCCTATCAAATAAAAGCTCAGGACCTGATGGCTTCACAGTTGAATTCTACCAAACATTAAAAAAATTCTACCAATGTTTCTTAAATTCTTCTGAAAAATTAAAGAGGGAGGAATACGATTCAAACTCATTTTATGAGCCCTGATACCAAAGCAACATGAGGACATTACAAAAAGAAAAAGAAAACTAAAGGCTAATATCCCTGATGAATCTAAATGCTAAAGTCCTCAAAAAAAATACTAGCAAATCAAATCTGACAACACATTTTAAAAAATCATTCACCATTAGCAAGTGGTATTCATCTCAGGGATGCAAGGAGAGTCAAACATACACAAATCTATAACTGTGGTAAAACAAATCAACAGAACAAAGGGAAAAAAAAAACCATATGACCCTCGTTAGATGCAGAAAAAAGCATTTGACAATATTCAATATTCTTCATAGTAAAACTCCCAATAAATTTAGTACAGAAGGAAAGCACCTCAGCACAATAAAGGTCATATATGAAAAACCCACAGTTGACATACTCAACAAGAAAAGTTGAAAGCTTTTCCTTTAAGATCCAGAACAAGACAAGTATGCCCACTGTAACCAATTCTATTTAACATAGTACTAGAAATTCTAACCAGAGTAATTAGACAACAGAAAGAAATAAAAGACATTAAATGGAAAGGAAAATGTCCCTGTTTACAGATGACATAATCTATATAGACAAAATCCTAGACATTCCACCAAAAAAAACTGTTAGAACTAATAAACAAAGTCAGCAAAGTTGCAGGATATAAAATAAACATACAAAAATCAGTAACATTTCTATACACTAACAGAAAGCAATATGAAAAATAAATCAAGGAAACAATTCCATTTACGATGGCATAAAAAAAAACCCTTAGGAATAAATTTAACCAAGAAGGTGAAATATCTCTACACTGATACTATAAAACCTTTATGAGAAAAGTTGAGGAAGACACAAATAAATGGAAAGATATCCTGTGTTCATAGATTGGAAGAATGAAGGAAGGTGAATTTTATTAAAATGTCCATCCTACCCAAAGCAATGTACAGATTCAATGCAATCCCTATCAAAAAATACCAATGACATTCTTCACAGAAAGAGAAAAAACAATCCTTAAATTTGTATGAAACCAAAAAAAGACCCCAAATAGCCAAAGTAATCTTAAGCAAAAAGAACAAAGCCAGAGGAATTAGACTACCTGATTTGAAAGTCTACTGTGGAGCTATAGTATTCAAAATATCATGATACTGGCATACAAACAGACTACAGATAAATGGAACACAATAGAAAGCCTAGAAATAGATTGACACATTTATAGCCAATTGATCTTTGACACAGATGCCAACAACGTACAATGGGGAAAGAGGTAATCTCTTCAATAAATGATCCTGAATATCTACATGCAGGACAATGAAATTAAACCTCATCTCATACCATATACAAACATCAACTCAAAATGAATAAACCTAAGAACTGAAACTTAAAACAATTAGAAAACATGAAGAAAAAATCTCCTTGACATTAGTCTGGGTAGCAATTTGTATAAAACTTCAAAAGCATAGGCAACAAAAGCAAAAAATAGACAAATGAGATTACCTCAAACCAAAAAGCTTCTGCACAGCAAAGGAAACAATCAACAATAAAGAGACAACCTAAGGAACGCGAGAAGATATTTACAAACCATATATCTGATAAGGAGTTAATATCCCAAACATATAAGAAACTCAAACAACTCAAAAGCAAAACAACAAATAATGCAGTTAAAAAAATACGTGAATTACCTAAATAAACATTTCTCAAAAGAAGACATACAAATGGCCAACAGGTATGTGAAAAAAAAATTCATCACTAATCATCAGGGAAATGCAAATTAAACCACAGAGAACTATCACCTCAGACCTGTTAGAATGCCTATTCTCAATAAGACCATAAGAATTGTCAAGTATGTGGGGGGAAAAAAAGGAATCCTTGCACATGCCAGTGGGAACACAAATTAGTACGGCCATTATGGAAAACAGTATGAGTTTCCTCAAATATAAAAAATAGAATTGCCATATGACCCAGCAATCCCACCACTGGGTATATATCCAAAGGAAATGAAATCAGTTTGTCAAAGAGATATTTTCACTTCCATTTTCACTGCAGCATTATTTATAATAGCCAAGATGTGTATCAACCTAAGTGTCAAGGAATCAACCTAAGTGTCAATCAACAAATGAATAAAGAAAATGTGATAGATAGATAGATAGATAGATATAGATAGATAGATAGATAGATAGATAGATAGATAGATAGATAGATGTGTGTGTGTGTGCACACACAATGGAATAGAATTCATCTATTAAAAAAACAAAAACCCTGTCATTTGCAACAACACTGATGAACCTGGAAGACAATATGTTAAGTGAAACAAGTCAGGCACAGAAAGACAAATACCAACTGTTCTCACCTTTATCTGGAATATAAAATTGATCTCATAGAAGTAGAGCATAATAGTGGTTCCTAGAGTGGAAAGGAGGATGAGGAGAGGGTGGTCAAACAATATATAATTACAGTTACACAGAATTAATATATTCAAGGAGATCTAGCATAAGGTAACTATAATTAAATGACCATTTATTATATTATTGAGAAAGGCTAAGGGAGTAGATTTTAAGTATTCTCATCACTAAAATGGTAACTTTGTGAGGTAATGCATATGTTAATTAGCTCAATTTAGCATTTCTTCAATGTAAATATTTCAAAATATCATGTCATATATGATAGATACACACAGTTTTATTTATCAATTAAAAAAATAAACACAAAAGAAACTAATTTAATTTTAAAAATAAGTAATGAAAAGGAAGAAGGTAGTATAAAAGGGAGGGAAGAAAGGAGGGAGGGCTTAAGGAAAAAATTCAATTGTTATTTTATTTTCTACTTGAAGGACAATATAAGTGATACCAGGCACCATTTTCTAAGAAGTAGAGTAATGTAACCATGACTCAATTTGATTTCTATAGCCATAATTTGGAAATGAAGACCTTCATTTCTTTAAAACTAAGTACTGTAAATAGAGCCCTAAATAAAATTAAAACTATGAGTTAAAGTTTTTGCAAAATACAAATTGACTATGTTTTATGTAATTATATTTTTCTACTTCTATACTTTATGTCCCCCAAAGTCCCACTTCCTCGATAACAGTCATTATTCAGTTGGCCATATCCTTGTGAAAACACCATTAGCCAATTTAGCTGCTGGTAGGAAATCCAGGGCAAGTTGCCCTAAGAGATTTCAAGAACGTAGGTAGACTAATTTACAAATTATTTTCTTATGTCTCCTTATAAATTAGTAGTGACCGTAGAACAAATGAATTTATATTTTAAAAGTAAAAGGAAAGGAAAAATAAATTTTCCATGTTTTCTTCATTTATGCAAGTTTTGATTGGATTTCAAAGGCCTCCACTTAAAAAATCGATTCCCTGGGTTTAAGGGATTATCATCTGTGGGATTTTTAATTACTTTTTGAATCAAAAAGATAATTGGATTGAGGATTTGACCAATAAAAGAGAAACTGATTTGATTTTTAATTGTGAGGGATTTTAATTAAAATCTATAGTCCCTATCTAGTTAGTATCTGATAAATTTTGGCTGAAAAGGTCACTTTTCCTCCAATGTATAAAGTCAGTCATATGAGCACATATACCTCTTTAGACTTTTCTATGCTATATAGTAAATATGTCTATTAAATGGAGAAATAAATACATGGCAGCTCGAAGTTTGGAAGCTGTGAGTGGCAATGTTTAAATGTCTGGACTCTCAAGTCAAATGTAATAATCTACATAACATGCTCATTTCAATCACTCTTTGTCACTGTGTGGGGCCCTGAACTATATGGGTGCTAAAGGGACAAAAAAAATCAGCCTACATAAAACCACACTGTTGTCTTTTCAAGCACATTTATATCTATCCTATGGTGGCCTACCTAATTCTTTAATTAAATTCTACCATTATTTATATTTATGTAAATATTATTTATATTCCTGTTTTAAGCTTCTTCAGATTCTTAACAAACACACACCAAACAAGCCAACCTCCAGGGTATTTATGTTTCTCAAGATTTTAAAGACATGTCTAAGCACTAATGTTCTGAAGGTATAATCCCCATCAGATTCCTTAGGAGTTATGCACTCTTAGGGAAGAAACAAAACATCGTACGACTTTCATTCATCTCACCCTCTTTGAGGGATGATGCTGAGGGCACACTTGGGTGTGGCTATTACACGTGATTCAGTACCACTGCTGATGACCTTTTGTTGTGTGACCACTAGTACACTTTTCAAAGCTGTCCTTCTGTCTTTTTAATTCCCCTAGTCATATTTACCCAAAGTGACCTTGCTGTAAACTATCCTTAGGAATGATCATGTTTCTTTCCTATCCTTGCACTTGAGCTAGCCCCATTTGAGTTCATCCAAGACAAGCTGGCTTATCCTTTAATGTCATCTCCTCACATGGCTTGTTCAATTAGTTTTTATCCCTGCAGTCCTAAGAAGCATTCCCCAGAACTGATTTTAGTTTTAGTTTCATATTTAGGTTGGGAAAACAACTGAAGTACTCCCAATGTGACATCTTGGAGTTGATATAGGTTTCCCAACTATGTAGAACATAATAAATTCCACCACTGGACAGATTTAGGTTTAGTATTGCATTTCATACCACATCCACAATATTGTCAGAGGCCATTCTTCAATTTTTAATCACATTCCAAATTATTTGGTCCTCCAGCCATTGCTGACAAGAGTGTTACTTATGTAGCAGAATGAACTGGGAGCTTTCTGCTATCTCAGCCAGTCTCCTTAAGACTTATGCACAGCCTCTGGGACTTTGATTTTGTTTTTCCAGTTTATGTTCATGACACTGTACTGATTTTCTAAAAGTTAGTCTTTTATGTTTTATATTAGTAGTACTAGCTTGGCATACACTAATAATAATTAATAAAATATTAATTATTGCATGTATTTGTTTGTATAATTACCACTTTTGTTATTCTCAGATCATCCTTCCTAAATTTAATGACCATGCTCTTAAAAGAGCAACACCCAAGGTTTCAAGAGGGATAAGGAATTGAAGTCAAATTCTTGTCCCTAAGACAAACTCAAAAGTGTACATATTTATAAATACATACTTAAATTATTTTATGCAATGCAAAATAAGTAACAAATATTTACCACTGTACAGAGTAGAAATTATAAGTTTGATGTAAAAAAAAAGATGAAAATTCTTCCAATCAGTTACTACATGCTTTTCACCATCGTTGGTATTTACCAATCAAAATGAGTAAGTCCTAGAAGCTCGATGGATGCTTGTCCACACTGCAGCTGGAGTAATCGTGTGAAAACCATGCCCAATTGGACACCCAAGTGAGTGTTTACATAGATCAAGAACATAGAAAATTTACATCATACTAGATAGGCAGAGCTGTCCAGTGTAGTTGTTAAAAATGTGAAGATTGCTGTAGAATTAAGTTCAAGATGGCTGACTAGAAGCAGCTAGTGTGTGCTGTTCTCATGGAGAAAAACAGAATGGTGAGTAAACCACTAGCTCTTCAACTGGCTCGTTAAAGAGACCACATCAGCATTCAGCAAGAAAACAAGGGGACCTACAGAGAATAGAGAGGAATGAAGCCAGGAGGCTGCCTACCCAGGACCAGCCTGGAGCCAGGGGAAGCTTCCTAATGCAGAGAAGGGGTGAGTGCGAGTGCCCAGGGATCCACACTTCCCACATGGACTTTTGCAATCCTGAACACAGAAGCACCAATCCCCACAACCCCTGGGGAAGCCAAACCACACAGAGAGCTGCCCGGAGTTTTCAGAGGTACTGCTCAAGCTCATGTGGAGCCCCACAGACCCTGGATCCCTAAGGAGCCAAGCACCAGCTACTGTAGCCCCTATAGGGCCAAAGTCATGATGCTGAAGAGTAGTCAGACTGCCCCACTACTCCTCTCCAGGCAAGGCTCAGCTTGGGCTTCCAGCACAGCAACCCAGCCCCTGCCTGAACGGCATTGACCCAGGAACCACCTGGACAGCAGCCCATCCACTTCCCATGCCCACTGCTCCTAGCAAGGCAAGGCTCACCAGCTTGGGCTTCCAGTGCAGCAACCCCACCTGAACATTACGGTCAGTGACAGCTCTGTGTTCCTCTACGGCAGAACTCCCAGAAGTAACAGACAATGCTTGGCACCTTCGTAAGCCCCCAGTAGTAAAGTTCAGCATTGCTTTGGTGGGAAGGAAGTATGAGTGTGCCGTGTTCCCTACAGTCATGAGTCTCCATTGCCCCAGCTAAGGGGTGCTGCTATCCCTAGTGAAAGGCCCACAGCACAGCTGCCCTGTCCCCACCTGATCATTTCACCTACAGCCCAGAACCCTTCTGAAAACCCAGTCCCCACAGACCTGTGATCTTCCTTCAGGCTCCCACTACCTAAGTGTTCCACCTGCCCCTGACTGAGAGTTTGGCCAGTTACCAGGGAACCAGTCTGCCTGCCCCCATAACAGCCATCACCTCAACCCTGGGTTAGCGGGACCCTGATCAAGTCCTTTCAGGACTCACACATGCTGTTTAGTTGGCCATATAGGGACTTGGGAACTGGGGATCTACTTATAGCAATCCAAGTCTCCTGGAACCTGACTGCTTTCCCCAGAAACTAAGTTTGGGATGACTCAAGCAGCTGACACCACCACAACCAACACCTACTCACATTGGCCGAAAAGTGGAGCATCCCTCCACCCCTTCTTTTTTTTTTTTTTTCAGAATAAAAAGAATGAAAGAGAGAATGAAAGAGGAAGAGATTTTAGAAAAAGAGAGAAAAGGAGAAAGAAAGAAACAGCAAAAGAAAGAAAAAGGAATGAAAGAGAAAGAAAGAGGAAGAGATTTTAGAAAAAGAAAAAAAAGGAGAAAGAAACAACAAAAGAAAGAAAAAAAGAATGAAAGAGAAAGAAAGAGGAAGAGATTTTAGAAAAAGAGAAAAGGAGAAAGAAAGAAACAGCAAAACAAAAAAAGAATGAAAGAGAGAAAGAAAGAGGAAGAGAAAGAGGGAGAGAGAATGGGATTCTTGTTTTATTGCCCAGGCTAGAATACAGTCTAAAAATGGGTATTAAAAACCTCTTTTATGCCAATAATTGTGCTTAACAAT
>CAUYQU010044034.1:0-19594 GCA_963574635.1 Cheracebus regulus
ATTCTAGCCTGGGCAATAAAACAAGAATCCCATTCTCTCTCCCTCTTTGTCTTCCTCTTTCTTTCTTTCATTCTTTTTTTCTTTCTTTTGCTGTTTCTTTCTTTCTCCTTTTCTCTCTTTTTCTAAAAAAAAAAATAATAATTAAAAAAAAAAAAATAGAGAGATAAGGTTTCACTCTGTCGCCCAGGCTGGAGTGCAGTGGTGCAAACGTGGCTCACTGCAGCCTCAAACTCCCGGGCTTGAGCAATCTTCCCGCCTTAGTTTCCTGAGTAGCTGGAACTATAGGCACATGCCACCATGCCAGGCTAATTATTTTTGGAAATGGGGACTCCCTATGTTGCCCAGGCGGGTCTCAACTCCTGGCCTTAAGCAATACTCTTGCCCCAGCCTCCGAAAGTGATTTATTCTTAAAACTGCAACAGCCTCTTTCGCCACCAGCCCCAGACTAGAGACCCCTACTGCACTTCCCATCCCCTGCAGATGAGTGGAATAACGGGCCACCTCTGTGGTAGTGAGAGTTCAGGTGCCCATGAGATCTCCAGACCTTTCCTCCCCGACTCCCCAGGTCCCTTCTGAAGGCAGGAACCACAGGGAGAACACGGAATGCCAAAAGTTGAGCTCATTCCCTCCTTGGCATCAATACCTGACACTTGGTCCTATACTTGGGAAGGAGGGCAAAAGCAAGAGGTACCACGAGAATGATAAGGCGAAGCAGCAGGCAGAAAGAGGCCCGAGGGCTCCACTGGCACGCTTACACACCCCACAGATATTAGGACAAGTTTCTTCCTTCATGTCAGCAAGCCCACCTGTCTCCCCTCCTCAGAAAAAGTCAGTTCCAGGACACAGCTGTGTTAATTCTGGGCTGACGGTCACACCGTTTTGACTCCCAAACTGTCCCAGGCCCCTTTATCGCTGTGCCCAGGCATTGGGAAAAGGACGTGATGAATGAGGTGAGGTGCTTCCAAAGCCTGCCAGAGCAGGTGACAGGGCTGCAGTGGACTGGGGCTCGGATCCCGGTTGGTAAGCTGGGATGGTGACCCGGTCTGAGATGGAATGTGTGGCCCTGATTCATAGGCAGGTGACATTTAAAGAAAAGATTAGGCACCTCCCAGGCTGAACACTCTGTCACTGAGCCCATCTACTCTCACCCTCGGCCTCTACAGTCCTCACCAGAGCTGGGGGGCAGGGGTGGAAAGGTGACCTTCTGACAACCTGACCCATCTATAGAAGAAAGTAACTCAGGGAGCTGCTGAGGCTGTAAACAGACAGCCCTCCTCAGCCCAGTGCTCCTGATGGAGGCTCCTGTCCCCAGCCCTGCCCCGCTTCTACCATTGCCATGTCCCCCTGTTCCCTTCCTGTGGCCTCACCATCCTCTCCCCATCCCATTGTCACTTGCTCCAGGGAACTCTGGCCCAAGAGAGGCCAGCTGGCCCAAAGCACCTGAAATGCTGGCAAGAGATAGAGCCCTTGGCGGGGTCCCTGTGGAGGGTCAGGCAGGGTCATGGCTCCAAGTGCAGGCAGAGGAGAGAGCCCTAGAGATTCAGGCTCCAAGCTGCCCGTGGTCTGGCATGCCAGCCGGGCTCCTGCCCAGTCCAACCTGTATCCATGTTGAACACAGGCTGGCTTCTTGCGGGGAAAGGGACAAGAAAAAGGAAAGGAGAGGAGGGAATGAGAGAAAGGAGAAGCTGGAGAGGAAGAGAGAGAAAAGGAAGGGCAAGAGAAGCTTGACCAAGGAAATTTCAAAACCCAACAGAGGTCCAGGCGCAATGACTCACCCCTGTAATCCCAGCACTTTGGGAGGCCGAGGCGGGTGGATCACCTGAGGTCAGGAGTTGGAAACCAGCCTGACCGACTTGGAGAAACCCCATCTCTATTAAAAGTACAAAAAAATTAGCCAGGTGTGGTGACAAATGCCTGTAATCCCAGCTACACCAGAGGCTGGGTCAGGAGAATCGCTTGAGCCCAGGAGGCGGAGGTTTTGGTGAGCCGAGATTGCACCATTGCAGTTCAGCCTGGGCAACAAGAGCAAAATTCCACCTCAAAAAAAAAAAACAAAAACCACTCAACAGAGATGAAGAGAAGGGAGGAAGAAGAAAACACCAGTAAACAAAGTTTATTTATTTATTTTTATTTTTTATTTTTATTTTTTGAGACAGAGTCTTCCTCTGTTGCCCAGGCTGGAGTACAGTGACTTAGTCTCGACTCACTGCAGCCTCGACCTTGGGCTCAAGCAATCCTCCCACCTCAGCCTCCCTACCACACCTGGCTTTTTTTTTTTTTTTTTTTTTTTTGGCAGATATGGGGTTTTGACATGTTGCCCAAGCTGGTCTCAAATTCCTGGGCTCAAGCAATCCACCCGCCTTGGCCTCCCAAAGTGCAGGGAGTACGGACATATGAACCACTGCTCCCACACTGACAGTTTTTGGTTTTGGTTTTGTGTTTTTAGTTCTTTTTTTTTTTTTTGGAGACGGAATCTCAATCTGTCGCCCAGACTGGAGTGTAGTGGCAAGATTTCAGCTCACTGCAACCTTCGCCTCCCAGGTTCAAGTGATTCTCCTGCCTCAGCCTCCCAAGTAACTGGGACTACAGGTGCATGCAGCCATACCTGGCTAATTTTTTGTATTTTAGTAGAGACAGGGTTCTACCGTGTTGCCCAGGCTGGTCTTGAACTCCTGAGCTCAGGCAATCCACCCACCTCAGCCTCCCAAAGTGCTAGGATTACAGGCGTGAGCCGCCTTGCCCAGCTTTGTTTTGTGTTTTTTTGTTTGTTTGTTTGCTTGTTTTGGTTTGGTTTGGTTTGGTTTTGGTTTTGAGATGGAGTCTTGCTCTGTTGCTCAAGCTGGAGTGCAATGGCACAATCTTGGCTCAGTACAACCTCCACTTCCTGGATTCAAGCAATTCTCCCTCCTAAGCCCCCCAAGTAGCTGGTATTACAGGCTTCCACCATCATTCCCAGCCAAATTTTGTAGAGATGGGGTTTCACCATATTGGCCATGCTGGTCTTGAACTCCTGGCCTCAGGTGATCCGCCCATCTTGGCCTTCCAAAGTGCTGGGATTATCATGACCAGCCCCTGACAGTGTTCTAAGCATGTAGGAAGCATGGGAAATCCACACAAGTCCCTGGGCTGGGCTACTGGCCTCCCTGCTTGGTGCCTGGTGGCTGTTCCTCAGGAGGACAAATAGACTCCCTGCTAGCTGCCCTCCTGGCACTGTGAGCTCCCCAGCCCATCCCCAGGCTGCACTGCATTCTCAATCAGGGCAGTTCCTGGACCCTCCAAATACAGTCCATGCCACGGTCTCTCCCCCAGATCCTAGGACAAACGGGACATTGAGGCACTCAGCTCAGCCCTCATACTCCCCTGCCACCCACCCTGAGAAGGGGCAGCTGGCACCAGGGAGTCTTTGAGCAGAACCTTGGCCCATCCTGCAAGGTCCTTCCTGGGGAGACTGGTGAGGAAAGGGCCTCAGCTCCTGAAACCTCCCAGACTCCCATAGGAGGGGAAGGGACTCCGGGGACAGGAAGAGGGAAGGTTTGTAGGGAGTCAGTCACCCTCCAGAGCCCAGGCTTATGGATTGGCTGAGCAGATGGAGCCACGGCTCAGTGCCATCTCCCCATGCCCTGACTCCGAGTGATCCCACTGGCTGCTGCTCTTGCGGCTCCAGCCATAGGTGGGCCCCAGCCTTAGCCTGGCTGCACTTCGTTGGTGTGATGGTTAATTTTCAGTGTCAGCTTGACTGGATTAAGGGACACCTAGATAGCTAGTAAAGCATCCCTTCTGGTTGTGTCTGTGAAGCTGCTCCCACAGGATACTTGTGTGTGAATTCGTGGCTGAGTGGGAAGATGCCCCGTCAATGTGGGGGGGCACCAAGCAATCAGCTGAGAGCCCCAGTAGGACAGAAAGGCAGAGGAAGGGCAAATTTGCTCTCTCTCCTGGAGCTGGGACAGCCTTCTTCCCCTGCCCTTGGACATCAGAACGCGAAGGGTCTTGACCTTCAGATGCTGCAACTTGAACCAGCCGCCCCCCAGGTTCTCAGGCCTTCAACCTCAGACTCAGTCACACCTTCAGCTTCCCTGGTTCAGAGGCTTTCAGGCTTGAACTGAGCCATGTTCCCAGAAGCGCTGGGTCTCCAGGTGGCCGGTGGTGGGACTTCTCAGGCCTCCATAATCCTGGGAGACAACTCACCTACTAAATCCCCTCTCGAGGTCGCATGCATCTTGTTAGCGGTGTTGGCTGAGAGTTCTGTAAGGGATGGGCTTGCGAGAGGATCAACATGCCTTTGGCTAGAGATTTACTATATCCGTCCTTGAAAGAGGAAAAGAAAAAACACAAAAAGAAACACCTTGTAAAAAATCCAGATTCTGACTTTATGGATGTAAAGCGTCCAGGTTGCTACAAGATGACCATGATTTTCAGCCATGCTCAGACAGTGGCTTTTTGTGTGGGTTGTTTAACAGTGCTGTGCCAGCCAACAGGAGGGAAGGCCAGACTCACAGAAGGGTGTTCACTTAGAAGAAAGCAACGCTAGGGCTGGGCGTGGTGGCTCACGCCTATAATCTCAGCAATTCGAGAGGCCTAGGTGGGTGGATCACGAGGTCAAGAGATCGAGACCATCCTGGCCAACATGGTGAAACCTCGTCTCTACTAAAAATAGAAAAATTAGCTGGGCATGGTGGTGCATGCCTGTAGTCCCAGCTACTCGGGAGGCTGAGGCAAGAGAATTGCTTGAACCCAGGAGGCAGAGGTTGCGGTGAGCCGAGATCATGCCATTGCACTCCAGCCTGGGTAGCAAGAGCAAAACTCTGTCTCAAAAAAAAAAAAAAAAAAAAAAAAGCAAAAATAATGGTCTAAACAGCTTCCTGAATTTGCGTTATCTCACAGAAAGGCTTATCATAAGTTCCATGATTCTAATTAATCTACCAAGATAATGTAATTATATTTGGTTTTGTAAGGTATACAACAGTGATCTCCTATTTTGGTGTCAGTTTTTCAATAAAGTTTTGATTATGGGCAAAAAAAAATATCTCATCTGTCTCCTATCTGTCTATCTATGTATCTATCTGCATGATATACGTTGTATCTCTCTGGAGAACCTGACTAATACAGTTAGGATGCAAATAGGAAGGGACACCCCCCTGTTAAATGGCCCTGCTGAAAGAATCAATCCTAAATCTTATCAAGACTTGAGATCCAGGTGGGGTGCAGTGGCTCAGGTCTGTAATCCTAGCACTTTGGGAGTCCGATATGGGCAGATCACTTGAGGTCAGGAGTTCGAGACCAGCCTGGACAACCTGATGAAACCCCGTCTCTACTAAAAATACAAAAATTCGCTGGGCAGATGAGATATTTTTTTTTTGCCCATAATCAAAACTTCATTGAAAAACTGACACCAAAATAGGAGATCACTGTTGTATACCTTATAGAACCAAATATAATTACATTATCTTGGTAGATTAATTAGAATCATGGAACTTATGATAAGCCTTTCTGTGAAATAACGCAAATTCAGGAAGCTGTTTAGACCATTAGTGTTGCTTTTTTTTGAGACAGAGTTTTGCTCACACCTGTAATCCCAGCACTTTGGGAGTTGGGTGGATCCCCTGAGGTCAGGAGTTCCAGACCAGCCTAGCCTACTAAAACTACAAAAATTAGCCAGGCATGATGGTGTGCACCATGCTACTTAGGAGGCTGAGGCAGGAAAACTGCTTGAACCTGGGAGGCAGAGGTTGCAGTGAGCTGAGATCGCACCATTGCACTCCAGCCTGAGAGACAAGAGCAAAGACTGTCTCTAAAAAATAAAATCAAACACAAATACAGAAATTAAGCTGGGCACAGTGGCTCACTCCTATAATCCCAGCACTTTGGGAGGCTGAGGTGGGAGGATCATGATGTCAGGAGTTCGGAGTTTGAGACCAGCCTGGCCAATATGGTGAAACCTCACCTCTACTAAAAATACCAAAGTTAGTGGGGTGTGGTGGCTCGTGCCTGTAGTCCCAGCTACTCAGGAAGCTGAGACAGGAGAATTGCTTGAACCCAGGAGGCGGAGGTTGCAGTGAGCCAAGAGTGTACTATTACACTCCAGCCTGGGTAACAGAGCAAGACTCCCTCTTGGAAAAACAAAATTAATAATCATAATAATACAATAATTAGCCAGGCATGATAGTGTATGCCTGTGGTCCAGTTGAGGCAGGAGAATCGCCTGAACCCAGGAGATGGAGGTTGCACTGAGCCAAGATCGCATCACTGCACTCCAGTCTGGGCAAGGGTGAGATTCATCTCAAAAAAAAAAAAACAGTTAACTTTACTCCAATGCTGGACTTTCGGGAAGAAGCCTATTTTCATTTCTCCATTCTTGAAAGTGGAAACCTCCCTTGCCCTACATCCTTCTTTTCTGAGTCCCCTGAGAACATCTCCTTTCTCCTCCAGCGTTCTGCAACCTGTCAGGACCCACACAGGGCTCAGCTTGCCCGCAGGAGCGTGGGCCACCCTGTCCTCTGGAAATGCTCCTTCACTTGGCTTCCAAGACACCTCCTTCGCCTGGGAACATCAGGTCCCCACTCCATCAATGTTCAGGCCCACACGGAGCTCACCCAAACTCATGCGACAGGTGTCTACCCCCAGGTGACTCCAAATGCATTCTTCCTGCCCCAATCACTGCGATCGGACGTGCAGAGTCACTTTTGGACATCTGTGTGGAGAAGCTCTTTAGACTTGAAAGGATTCGTGATTGACTTGAGAGTTCCAGGAAAGGATTAATATACCAATAGTTATTATTATTTTTGAGACTGAGTCTCCCTCTGTCACCCAGGCTGGAGTGCAGAGGTGCCATCTTGGCCTACTGCAACCTCCACCTCTTAGGTTCAAGTGATTTTCCTGCCTCAGGCTCCTGAGTAGCTAGGACTACAGGCATGTACCACCACACCCAGCTAACTTTTTGTAATTTTAGTTGAGACGGGGTTTCACCATGTTGGCCAGGCTGGTCTCAAACTCCTGACCTCAAGCAATCCGCCCTGACAGCAGCTCTGATTAAGAAACTGGGAAATGTTAGGGAGGGGTAAGGAGAGTTACACAATCGAACCCCCAACTTCAACTCCACCATCAAAGCCCTAGAGCTCAAGGGGCTCATCCTGTGTTTCTGGGAAATGCTGTGCCCCGTGCCAACCTCAACTCCCCATGCATCCTGTGGCTGGATCCCAATGCCAGCAGAGACACAGCCCAGCACAGAGGCCAGAACACAGGTTTCTGTGCCGTCCTCACAGCTGGGAGGCTGTGACCAGGCCTCGGCCCTGAACGTCTGGGTGTCTGCTCTTCATCTCGAGATACGCATCTCTCATGACACATTGCTTTGGCATTAGGGAAAACAGAGAAGAAATAAGGCCCCTGGCATTGGGCTGGCTTCCTCTCCAAGCAGCTCTATGAAAACCTGAGTGTGCTCAGCTCACTTGGAAACCAGCAAATGCTGAGTTTTCATGTATCATCCAGCTTTCCATCATTCGGCTTCTTCGTTCACCCTTTACATTCTGTACTTTTCATTTGCTTAATAGATTCTAGTCCAACAAATCACTTTGTAGGCATTATCTCCTTTAAAAGGCCCTATTTTCAAATGAACATATTAGAATGAACACTTAAAAATATTTACTCAAGTGACTTCATTCTGAGAATCCCCATAAACGTATCTGGCCCGTTTTAATAAGTGTATCACTTTGTGGCACACAGCAATTTCACATTATTGCAGCACTCCACTCTTGCTTCATGTGCTATTTTTTTCAGGTGATGGGATTTTGCACCCAGTGGAGTCATTGGAAATACCGAAGATCATCCATTTTTTATTACCAAGAATTCAGAAGTGAGGAGGGTTTGGACAGGCCCAGTGTGACTCTGAGATACTGGGCTGTCGGGAAGTGCGGGGTGATGGGGTGCTGTGAGCTCCCCAATCCTCCCAGAAGCAGCAGCGCAGCCCCTGGGTGCGGGGGGCACGAGCCCAGCCCCAGGGACCCTGCAGTTGCGCAGCCTGGCAGCAAATTCAGGCAGGACATGAGGTTGCAGCCTCATGCTGGGGTCACTGACCACGGCCTGACGGATCCCTCTCAGTCTTAAGAACTTTTTCGCCACATCTGTCCACGACACCTGGGAGAAATGAAAAGCTCTGTCCAGCCCGATTTCCCTGAATAGAAGGTCAGTGTGAGCGTCTTCACATGGAGTGAGAGGAGTGAGAAGACATTTGCTTCACGAGGCCAAGAAAAGCCAGTCACACACACACACCAAAGTAGACACACGTTTTGTGCTTGTTCATTCAATTACTGCTTCATGCTGTAGGGTGAACCTGATCAACTACCATTGAAATTCACATGAAAATGTAAGAAGTTGTCTGAAGAAAGAACAGTCTTTACTCTCACAGAACACTTCTGACACTGGATAGGAAAGAGGCTTTCCTTCCCCATGTCATGCGACGCTCTGGGGGACACGGAGCATCCTATCATGTCCTCGAATACGCCCTGCCACGACCCACCTGGAGACAGCATCAGGATCCCAAGGCTGAGGGCTCAGGCCCATGGGGCTGGCCCCCTGCAAATGCGGGCCCAAGTAGTGGTCACCTACGCTTCTGAGCAACTACAAGGCAGGGACTCCCACGACTCCCTAAGCAGGTTCAGTGGATTTGCCAGAGGGGCTCTGAGCTTGGGAAATGCTTTACTGACACGTGCCCACTTATTATCAAGGCTGTGACAAGGGCACAGAGGAGCGGCACGTGGAGGTGTGGAGGGTTAGGGGTGTGGGAAAGGGACTGGGAAGATGCCCCTGGAGGTGCCACACTCGGGGAACCCCCATGAGTTCAGCAACCAGGAAGCTCTCAGGACCCAGGCCTCTGGGGTTTTATGGAGGCTTCATTATGTAGTCACGACTTATTATATCACTGGCCTGGTGATCGACTCTACCTTCTGCTTCCTCCCACCACCAATCACCAGGCTGGCTCCCCGAGCATGCAGCCCCACTCCTGAGGCTGTCCGGGAGCCACCACAGATGGCCTCATTAGAACAAAAGATGCTCTCAGCACCCAGGAAATTACAAAGGCCTTAGCAGCTCTAGGTCAGGAGCTGCGGTCCATGGGTCAAAGAGCAAATTCATATTTCATAACCGGGGCTTCTCCCAGTGCCCTATCTACAGGGCTTGCAGGAGCTCTGTCCCAAAGATTCACAGCCCAGACCAAATCTGTTTATTTCACCACACTATCACAGGCTGGTAACCTGATGACTTTGTCAACTCTTCAACGGACTTTCTGGAGAGAATTCCCCTTGTAATATTGAGAGTGCATCTAGCTAGAAGTGGGGGCTGGCTGGACAGAGGGAGCAGACAATGAGGTAAGGAGGGGTGTGGTGGCTCACTCACGCTCACGCAGCCCAGGGCACTGAGGACACAGCACACAGGAGGAAGGTCCGAAAGCTCGCCTGATGCCACCTGCCTTTCCCTTTGCATGGCAAAGGCCTTCTGAAGAAAACTGTTTGGCATCATGGGTTATTTTTCATGTGGTATCTCCTGAAGACATGAATTCTGTCTCTGTACAGAGTGGTATCCTTCCTAGCACAAGGCTTTTCAAAACCTCCCCCGCTTTTTTTTTAACCCAGACTCACACCTCTGGCCCCTCTGAGCCCCAGTGATAAAATGAGCGTCATCTGTCTTCACTCTTCTACTTCCATTGGTTGAAATTTCCTTATATTTTCTGTGGTGTTTCTATACTTTGTAGTACACATGAACAACCTGAGGGTTTTTTGTTTTTTTGTCCTCTCCAAATGCTGAAACTATCCTTCAACGCAGAGGAGGCTGAGGGATCAGCAGACGCCCTGGCACAGCCCAGGGCTGTGCAGGAACACGCCTCCCCACCCCTTCAGTTTCTGACTCGGGAAGCTCTGTGCCTTTCACATGACAGGTGAGGAATTCTCACGACACCCATGTGCACGTGCCAAACTAACAGCGACCAAGGACAAACCACACAAAGAACCAGCTCATGGATCACAAATTAGAGATGCTTTTTATAATAAAGTTATGCCAAAAATAGAGCAACAAATACAGAAAAATTATTAATGAACGTGGAAGCCCCAGATACATGTACAATAATACAAAAATGTGACCAAACAGTTCAAATTCACATTTGACACTTTCAATTGTTTTTAATTACACTATTTCTGTTTAAAAGAATGTTTTCCTTCCATACAACGGTCTTTAGTCTCAATCGTACCAAAATAAAGCTATATGTAAGCACTGACTCGGTAAGGTGTGAAATACCCGTTGAGTTGCTCTGTGGCTTGAGACAGGACACATGGTCTTAAATGACACCTATGCATGCCTTGTCTTAAAAAAAAAAGTAATGTTGATGGTTTAAAAAAAATAAGTACTTTTTGAAGCAGGAGATGAAATGTGTTTACTACCAGCCTAAATCAAAAAACATGGCAAGCGCAAGATTGTTCTTATGAAGGAAACCATAAATATGGCATTGATGCAAAACCCTTGCATCTGACCATGCTTTAAAAAAAAAAATCCTCACTTTCCTCAATGTAAGTAACAGTTATTTTTTACAGTGAGGTCATATGGCTATGGGAAGCAGGCGATACTATTCAAGAAACTGGGATGCCAACTAATATGTGTAGTTTCCCAAGACTTTGCAATCTCCACTTGTGGCTTTTTGTAAAAGGGAACCCAGCTACAGGATTCACGGAGACCATGAATGACAAACAACATACTCGAAATCTGCAGCTCTCCCCCGGAGGGCCCAGCGTGCCAGGAGACAGGCTGCAGTAAGGCACTTACCTAGCTCCTTTGGATAGAAGGAAAGAAGAAATCAATCCAGGCAACATGCAAGTTTCAGTGAAGTCAGACATTTTATGGTAATTTAAAGTCTTGCCTGTTCTCAGTGCACCCGTCAGTTACTGACATGTCAGCCTCAGAAATCGCACACAGTCTCAGGAGGGTCAGGCCCTCCCGCCGCTGGGCACGCCATTGGCTCTTGATCGCTGATGGTCTCGCAGATGGTCGTATTTCACAGAAACAATGAGGAAAAGCAAGAGAGTAGCTCCTTGAATAGCAGCCAGAAGAAAAAAGTAATAGTTCAAATAACAGCCATTGATATTACCTGGAGAAAACATAAGGAAAGCCACAGGTAAGCTGCACTGCTACAGATGTTTTTGAAGGCTTTACTATTTAATCTGGTTCCCACTAAGCTTTAACTGGAGTCATAAAAAAAGAAACAAATGTTGCCTCTGTAGTCCAAATACACAAGTATCTTCCTTTCAAAAGCAGTGGAGTAGCTCCCTGAATTGGATACGTCTCCAGCAGAGGCTCCGGAGGTGGCTCTCTGCAGCCCCCCACCTGCCCCAGCAACCCATCCTCTCTTCTGCGAGGTAAAAGGAGTAGCTTCCCTGAGGAAATTGGAGGAAAGGCAGCTCCACAGGACTCAGGAAAATCCCTGTGTCATCTGCAGAGACACAGGAGGTGGTGAAGGGGACAGTGTCAACGCAGAGTGTACCGTGAGGCAGGCGGCGAGCCTGCAAGCCAGGAACAAGTGGAAATCTGCCAAGCCAGCCTCCTGTGACTGCTAACCCCCTACGCCAGAACATCTGGGCCAAGTGCAGACATTACCTTCCTGTGCTCTTGCCACCAGAACAAGTGTTAGCAGGTCTGGTGTGGTTTCCTTCCTGCCTTCCCTCAGGCCAGGTTCTGCCCCTCAATTGCTTCAAGGGAACTTCCTCCATTTACAGTTATGATTGGCCTGCTACTGTATTTCTGAGGAAGGCAGACATGAAGATAACAAAAGAGCGCCTGACTATCTCCTTATCGAATCCTGAAGTGAACATCTTTGTAACTTGGCTACAGAACCTGTGCACTTTCTCAAATCACAGATCGCACTACGACAGCCTGAACATCGTGAATTCTGGAGTCACTACCTGGGTCACTGACAGGAAACAACATCCCCAACGCACCAGGGCCGACAACTGGGCAATGTATTCCATGTATCAAAGCAAGAGATGAGCTGGTTTCTCAATGTGCCTTAAATATGTTCAGGTTTTAGCATCCTCAAATTGACACATAGCAGATGCCTCTGTGTACTTTAATACAAAGAGTTAGCATACACTGAATACCCAACTCAGTCTCAGGCACTATTGAGGCATTTTACACACAACATTTGCATCCCTAGCAGGATGGACAGCGCAGAGGCTCAGGTCATGGGTCAAGCAGCTCAAGAGACAGGGCTCAAATCCGGGCCTCTGAGATCACTGTGCTCATTTCCTCATCTGTAAAACGGGGAAAGCACTGAGGAGCAGCAGTTCAGAAAAGGCACTCAAGAGGGAGGCTGGACACGGTGAGGGCGCCAGCAGCATGCGCCAGGGTCATAATCCCCCTTTCACGAGGTCTGGAACTGTCCACTCTGCAAACTGGTACTCTCTCCACCAACGAGTAGTTTAGCAAGCACCAACTAACATCGCCACTGAATGCTGAGACATGGGAAGGATGTGTGTGCAGAAAACAGAAGGACATTGGTTTGTCATGACTGATGATCCAGGATGTGTCCAGGCCAGTCCACATGTTGCCCTGTGCTCTCCACCATGGCTGCTCCTGCCACCATGGCCGTCTCTGCCCCTGTACCGCGTGCACCACCTGCCGCTGGCTGGAAAGCACTGCTGCACATTTCTGCACGACAAGGTCGTGGGCGCATATGGCTAGCAATGTCATGAGGGAAGCGAGTGCTTTGGAATCAAGTTGCTCCATTTTCTGCCCCTCTTCAAAAGCACTTTCTCATTTGTTTATTTGAAAAAATGAGACTTCCTTTCTTCCAAAGATCTTTTTAAAGTTGGGTTATTCTGACACTTCTTTTTTCTGTCTGAACATTTAACACGTTCAACAGTGCATTTATCAAATAAACACAATACAGTGCACGTCTGGGCCGGGCACAGTGGCTCATATCTATAATTCCAGCACTTTGGGAGGTAGAGGCAGGTGGATCACCTAAGGCAGGCATTCAAGACCAGCCTGCCCAACGTGGTGAAATCCCGTCTCTACTAAAAATACAAAAAATAAGCCAGGCATGGTAGCAGACGCCTGTAATCCCAGCTACTCAGGAGGCTGAGGCAGGAGAGTCGCTGGAACCTGGGAGGCAGAGGTTGTAGTGAGCTAAGATCTCGCCACTGCACTCCCGCCTGGCCAACAAGAGTGAAAACCCATCTCAAAAAAAAAAAAAAAAAAAACCCACACACATCTGTATAGTAAGATCTCACACGTTTTTCAGAAAGCCCATTCACACCAATTACAGAAGATAATAATTTCCTGTGTCTATTGATTTGGAAAGAGAGCTGCTGACACCCTAAATTCTACCAGACTAAAGTTTTATTTCTTTCAACAGATGTTTTACAATATTCAGTCCTTATGACTTGCCCGGCTCTGTCCTGGGTACTCAGTGGCAATGTAAGCCCCAGCTTCCTGGAGCCTGGCACTGGCTGTCACTGATATCCCAACATTGGCATTTGATGCTACGAGGACGAGGTTGTCACCAAAATATCTATGACATCATTTTAGGTTCCTATTTTGAAAGAGAGTCTCCCCAAATGTAAGTTACTGAAAACTTCCCAAGCTAAAGCTGGCAGGCCACATGAACTGAAGGCTGTGCTGCCCTGCGGGAGCAGTGGTGCAGTCGGAGCCAGAGCAGTGGTGGGGTCTGAGCAGGGTCTGAGAGGGGGCAGTGGCGCAGTCCGAGTCAGAGTGGTGGTGCAGCCCCAGCCAGCAGGCAGATACACACCATGCACCCTCAGGATCTGTCTTAGGGTGGCATTACACAGGGTATTTGGACACACCTATGTCAAAACCTCGTGTGCATTCCTGGACCTCTTCACAGGCAGAAGGATAATGACATAGGAAGATGGCGAACACTGGGGTTTTTGACAATTGACAAGACAGACGCTTGGGTCTGAAAGGAATGAGCGCATCTGTCCCCAGGCTCACACAGGGGAACAGGCAGGACAGGTATTTACAAGAGCCCCACACTGTTGACATCTGGGCGCTCACTGACAGTGGATGGATAAACGACAGAGCACTACTCAGAAGTACAGGGGAGATGCTGACAGACAGAAGTGCTGGGTGAAAGCAGGCAGTCACAGCCCAGCCCAGGGCAGGCAGGGCAGCCTGTGGAGGCCAGCGCTGAACAGCGCGGGTTTACCTTGCGGGGGAGCGGGGGGAGTAAGCTAAGGAGAGACCCAAGGAGGGCTTCCAAAAGATCCTCCATTTAGATATAGACTGCAGAGAGCAAGCTGCATGCTTCAGATGTGAGACCTCTACCATGGTATGCACGTTCTCCCCAGTTTAAATAAAACCAATAAAAGGAGCCTGCTGGGAGGGAGGCCTCAGAAACAATGTAACAAAACTCTGGGGACTCTCCCTTCAAGGTCCTTTGACTTTACAGGAAGCTGTTTCCTCTGTCAATCACGAGATGCTGAGGCAGGGACGGGGACCAGGGCAGCACAGACACCCCCAGAACCTGGCCTGAGAGCTGCTGCTCCTTCCAAGACCACACGAATTATGAGAGAACGCTCTCTGAGGAGTGGGTTTCCTGTGGATTGCCCACATCACACCCTTTATTTCTCCACCCAGGACGCCAAGGGCTGCTCAATGATGAGCTCCAATTCTCCTTACCAGTGTGAACCAAGGAGGCTGCCACACAGCCCAGGGCACACCTGGGGGCTGCTGGAAACATGCCTCCTTCATGAGTCCCTTCCCCTCCTTGCAAACAACAGACAGACCCCAGCCCACCCCAGCACACTCGCTGAGTACACCACTGCAGGGGAGTCCACAAACAACCTGTCAGACAGAAATGATGAATGAAGATAAACTCTGAGATATGAAATTAAGAATGAGGATTAAATGACTGGAAAGCAACAAAAATGACGAAAACAAGCCAATCCTTTATGACACATTTAAAGATAAAACCCAAGAGACATAATCTTTGTCTTCAGAGCTATGGACTTGGGTTGTTGTTTGAAGGAAGTCTGTCCCATGTACCACAAGAGGTCCCGTGACACTCAGAACCCACAAGAATCCTGAGACCTCTCTGTGCAACTGGATATTACTCCTGGGGCTGTTCATCTTCAGGAGAAGAAATTCTATTTCAAAGGCAACCTACTTTATTATTATTTTTTTTGTTGAGACGGAGTTTTGCTCTTGTTGCCCAGGCTGGAATGCAATGGCGCGATCTTGGCTCACTGCAACCTCTGCCTCCCTGGTTCAAGCGATTCTCCTGCGTCACCCAAATCCACTTGCCCTCTTCAGAGCAAGCAGCCGTGAGCTGGCCATGGAGGTGGTGCCCACAGCCAGAAAACATTGGTGACAAATGTCCAAGGCACATTGGTGACTTCGAGTTCTGAGTTTTATATTAGGACTCCACAGGCCTATACTCATGGAAGGACTCTGGGAATTCTTCAATTTCTGTAGAGAAATTCCTAAATGTTCATCAGATTCTCAAGGGGATTTGTAACCTAAAAGTGGCTACATATGACCAGACCAGAGCAAATACCACAAGATTATACAAGAAAGTGTAACAAGGTTGTTTTCATAGCTGAAATATTTTTACAAAGGAAAAGAAAAAAGAAACCTTGACTTGCTGGGTCCATTTACAAGCAATTGTAAACCTGGAGGAAGCAAAACTGATCTTTTATGAGTGGCTCTGTTCACCACTCAAGATGCCACCTACTGGTAGTAATTGTAAAAACCCATTATGATGATGATGAGTAATGTTTATTTTTAAAAGTAAGCTACTATCTATCCTTGTCTTTTTCATATCAGAAAAGGTACCGTTAGGAAAAGAAAGCAAAAGTACACTGCCAAGTTAGGTGGCGGTGAGCCGAGATCGTGCCATTGCACTCCAGCCTGGGCAACAGGAGTGGAACTGTCTCCAAAAAAAAAAAAGAAAAGAAAAAGGGAAACCTGTGGCGCAGGTGCAGCTACCTCATGAAGATGTGCGGGATGGGGGTGGCGAAGGCGTGCACAGTCCAGGACATTCCCATAAGAAGCAGTGGGCACAGCAGCTGCTCGCTGGGCTGTGGCCAGGCAGGCCTGGCCCCTGGGATGTGCAGAGATTTGCTCATCTCTTGAAAACTGTTACTGATGCAGGTAAACCGCAGTGCAGTGCAAGGACTGCGGACAGGCAGCTCGGGACAGGCCCATCCACGTGAAAACACCTCTGCTCACTCAACCATCCCCTCAGTCCCCACGCCTCCCCTCACTGGCTCTTTTCCAAAAGGGACAGGATGCTGGCTCTTACCAAAGTCTGTGTGGCTGCTCATCCACCCGATGGCTTTGATGGATACCAGCGCCAGCAGTCCAGAGCCCACGAATGACCCGACGCCCGAGAAGAAAAAGAACAAGCCCATTATGGCACTCTGCATGGACTTGGGGGCAGCTGAGTACGCAAACTCCAGGCCTGAGGAAAGAAGAGGGAGGGTCGTTTTTGTTAAAGGAGCACTGGAACACATGGCATCAACGCTTTCACCCAACATGACAAAGGAAACACAGGATCTCCTAGGGACTGAGTCCTGCAGACAGGCACAACCTCTTTCCTACTAGGAGGATGATGCTTACTGGCCATCAAGAAATCAGTGGCGACAGGCCAGCTGTCTTTCTCGTAGCCACTGGGCCAATTCCTAACAAATTCACTGAGCAGAAAGTTAAACTCCTTGCTCTCAAGCTTAAAGGTGTGATTTGTTGGCTCTTAGACTTTTGTGTTTCTGAAAGAGATTAAAGCAAAAATTGTCCTATATTGTCAAGGAAAGGGAGCTTGCAAACAAGTACATACACTAAACTGGGAAATCTACATGAGGATTCTATTTCAAAGGCAATCTACTTTATTTTTTTTGCTGGGACGGAGTTTTGCTCTTGTTGCTCAGGCTAGAGTGCAATGGCATGATCTCGGCTCACTGCAACCTCTGCCTCCCTGGTTCAAGCAATTCTCCTGCCTCGGCCTCCCAAGTAGCTGGGATTACAGGTGCGTGCCAACATGCCTGGCTAATTTTTTGTAGTTTTAGTAGAGACAGGGTTTCGCCATGTTGGCCAGGCTGGTCTTGAACTCCTGACTTCAGGTGTTCCACCTGTCTCAGCCTCCCAAAGTGCTGGGATTACAGATGTGAGCCACATTGACAAAGGCAATATACTTTAAAATTATTTCGGCAAGCCCATCTACAAATTTATTTATGTGCAGTGTGTTCTAAACAGAAGTCTATTCCGTTGTAATTTATTCCCTTTACAAATTCATTAGCCAATTCTACCTAAGTTTTCTCAAGTGAAAACCACCCGACTGCTGCCGACACATCCATCCACCTCTGCATATAATAAATCTCTTCTCTCACTCTCAGCAGCCAGACAGATCTGCCCAGAATCCACTTGTTCAACCACTATAGGATCTTACTAACAGGGAAAGGGAGGCCTGTGACAACATGTTTCTAAAAATTAGATCTGCTTCCTTATGTGCATATAAACAAAGCGCACTGAAAGCTGTGAGCTCAGCGCAGCCACCACGGCAGCACGGCTGAGGGCTCTGCTGGCAACTACCCAATCAGACTGCTTTCTTCTTCTCTGTCCCGCAGCACGGATAGAGTAGTTAACAAACTTTCATGAAAATATTTTGTGATATCGTTTTTACACCAAGAAAGGAGAACCTCAGCACAGGTGTCAGTATTTACTTACCAATTCATATTCTAAACCACACTCTGCCAAAAACTACAGAAGTGCTGTGCTGTTCTTATCCCAACATATTCCAACAATACAGTAAGAATGTCAAAGCGCTCTTGTGTATGCTGGACTCAGACACCGCCGACACTAAAGGTCCTCACCTGCGATACTTGCAAAGATCTCACTGATTCCAATCAGCACGTACTGTGGCACCTGCCACCACAGTGACAGATCCGCAGCATGGTAGACGACGTTGCCGATGGTCTGATTAATGGTTTTCTCTTTAACAAGGTTCAGCCTTTTACTTTCCAAAATTCCTAGAATTCAAAAGTAGATTAATGTAATATTCATTTATTAACATTTACAGTTAATTTAAAAAACTGATGTTTGCTACAAGACTTTGTAGCAAACCTCATTCTGATGCATGAAAGGACCATGTCTAATCACAGCTGCCTTCAGGGCTAAAAGTCTCCCAGCCTTCAGTCTCCTAAGTAGGCTGAGTGGAGGTCATGTCAAAGCACACCTACTTCACTTCAGCTTTTTACAGCATCTTATATAAAATCAGATGTTCAGTGTGTTTTATTTAATCCTCAAATATCTAGACTGCTCACTCATACCTCTTTTGTCTCCTCTTTTGAGGAGAAAGTTAAACAGTCCAACTGTAGAACGAATAGCAGTGCCATTTCCCCTAACAGCAGGTAATGTTGAGATGTTTTCCCAGTCACAGTGAGAGATCTAAGGTGATGCATTGATTTATTATTATAACAACAACAGATGACGATATATTGGTGTGCCTGTATAGGGGAGGTTCATCTTTGCCACAAAGTAAGCTGACTTCACAAATCTACTTCTGCTCTCAGCAGCACTGAGATCTCACTGCAGGTATAGGCTGCTACTGGTCACCTACCAAGTGTGACAGAAAGACATGAGAACAGCATGGGCAGAAGCTGCTACTCTATAAACAAAAATCAGCCAACGGAAAGAAGGTGTAAAAGCATCTATCTGCAGGTCCACATCCTTAAAGATATCACTAAAGTTTTATTTTATAAAAAACACTTTTATTGCAAATTAGGCCACAGACCCTAATATTTAAAGCATATGTAAAGATATGTTTATTTTAAAACATGAGTATGAAGAAAGGCAAAGTTCTGGTCAGAGGGCAATGGAATGAAAATATTTAAAATGTCCCATCTAAAACCTGAGCATGAGAAAGGACCGAGCTCTGATTCACAGGGAGATGAGAAGACAAAGTCTGGAATTTCCACCTGGAATCTCATCTGAAATGCCAAACAAAGTGAAAACATTCCCAAGGATGAAGACAGAGAGAGACCTTCGAGCCAATCCACAGCTTACCCCCATCGGAAAACCTGTAGCCCCACCCTGGAAGAGCATCAAGGGAAACCCAATCCTCCCACCCCGCCCTCCAATGGAGAAACATAAACGCAGACCCAGGCAAGGACAGCAAGCTATTTAGAGCTTTCAGTTGCTCTGGAAAGGGGCATCTGAGGGCATCTTAATCAGGCAAGGCTGCAGTGACAGTAGGGACTGTCCTGAAATGACAGCCTTCCTCCCCGACAGGGCAGCTGACAGCAACCACAGCTCTGTACCCCTAGGCCTGGCATCAGTGCCCTCAAATGCCAAGGATGAACTGTGCAGCAATGGCTTCCCCCGAGACCCAAGGTTCCCACCTTCTGCCTGCTCCCCTGGGACCACAGCTGACTGTACTGGTACCCAGCCCTTGAATGGGAACGGAACCCATGCAACTCAAGCAGAAATTCAGGTGTATTTTGGAAACAAACACAAAAGCTGAATACTACTTTCTCCCTCACAGGGAAGGAGAGCCTCAGCACAACATTTGTCGGGCGGGGGGGGAGGATTGGGTTTCCCTTGATGCTCT